>JAQBSW010002752.1:0-52500 GCA_029291075.1 Eudiplozoon nipponicum | reverse complement strand
GGAAAGTATAATATCATGCACATTCGTTTCGTGCTTTTGGCGACTCATCAGTAGAGCCAGTATTGCATATTTAACCACTATATATTTGGGTGAAGAATGTGGAATAATAGGACGGTACAATCTCCTAGACGAATATGTAAACCTGCAATAGTGAAGCTAACATCATATAAAGTCTTCGACAATGCGACTTCAACGCTAACTCAGGTGTACACATTCGTCTAGGAGATTGTACCGTCTTATTATCCCACATTCTTCACCCAAATATATAGCGTTCTAGATAGACAGTACACATGTGGAAGGTTCAGGAATTCCTCAATCACGGAAATAGACACGCTGTGATCCGAACAACAACTGCTATCAACTGTCCCACAATAGTCAATTGCGGTAGAAAATTAGTCGATGACAGCGCTGTGTAACAAATAATTCATAAAGTAGACTGACATCTACCTTATTTCAACCTCGTCAATTATTTGCTTGAATATCCCGCGACTGGAGCGTGAACCGGAGTATATGCGCTTCGGAGCTGTACACTCATTCACTGTGTCACTTTTGATTTACACGAAACGCAATTGCCACTTATATACGAGCTTGTTTTTTGTTTGGCCTTGCCTTCAGTTATAGTCTGTTTGACAACTCTTTTCGACATAATGTTCGAAGTAGGCATCCGCGGACATCTCGTTGTGGAATGGCCTCGATGCCACCCGTGAAAGCTATATTAAATTGAATTTCGAGCCCCATTCGCGCCAAACTCTGGAAAGTGCTTGACGAGGTCCCAGTAACGAGGAAACCAGTCTACTTGATGACTACCTGCGCTACCTTGTGCACTGTTTAGATTTTACTGACAAAATACCTATAAACAAATGTATATTCAGAATGTCGTAATATTATGATGTTTTTTATGCGAGTTCCTTCATTTAGGTTATGGTTTTTTATTTTAATATTTGAAATCATTATTTTATCTCTGTGTCATCAGTATTTTGGTTAACGCTTTGCTTGCTCCGATTTTCTTTTCCATATTTCATGTTGCGTCTTTTTGCTCTCTTTGGTATGTTCCACATATATTTTATCCTTATTTTTTTTAAAAATATGCTCATGTCAATTTCCGAATCATCTGTCGTGCGCAAAAGCTGTCGTTGTGGTAATGCATTTCGCAGTAAGATTTTATTTAGCCTCTTTACACTGCACATTATCAATTAAACCATTTTATCTGGGTGATATTTTTTATTTTTTGTGCTCAATTCTTGCTTTCATATGCCCGTACACTATTATATGGCGTTTCTTGGTCTATCAGAAGTCTGAACAGCACAACCAGCACAACTGCGACAACGTCTCTCGTGATGGTAGGATAGAATCTGAACCCTGTAGCGCAGTTAATGGAACTGTAGCTACTACTACTGGTTTTGGTTTTTTAGCTCCCCTGTATTCGTTGATGTTAATTTCTGGAGTGGTTATCAACAAATGCCTAAATCTAGTTTGGCCTTGGCCATTTGATAATCCGTCAACCGCTTCTCGGTTAACCGATCACCTACCAACTGACGTTTGTAATTATCCCCTGAGTTTTCAGGTTGAGAGCACTTTCAGTAACGCAGGCACTATAATTGAGTACATGAAACAACTGGGTAAGTTAAATACTGTTTATTGCGGAGAACTAATATATATATGCAATTATGCATTAGGTGTTGCGAACCTAGTAAAAACTTAGTTCAGTCGTGACCAGAAGGATAAACCAAAGACAGCATAAACGGAAAGTATAATCTCATGCACATTCGTTTCGTGCTTGCTGGCGACTCATCAGTAGGAGCCGGTATTACGACCTTTAACCACTATATATTTGGTAGAAGAATGTGGAATAATAGGACGGTACAATCTCCTAGACGAATGTGTAAACCTGCAATAGTGAAGCAAACATCATATAAAGTTTCGAAAATGTCTATTGTATTAGTATATATATCGTGGTTAAAGGGCTTAATACCGGATCCTACTGATGAGTCGCCAGTAAGCACGAAACGCATTTGCATGAGATTATACCTTCCGTTTATGCTGCCTTTGGTTTATTCTTCTATTCACAACTGATCTAATTTGTAACTGGGTAAGGTTTTGTTTTTTCCCTAACATTTACGAAAATGCAATAAGTAGGAATGACCAGTGTGATGCCTTTTTATTTTTTCTGATATCAGGGTGTACGAACATGCTTTTACTGGATGAGATTATGGCTAACGAGGACATTTGTCAGAATTGTGAAAGAATAAGCAATTTGTATGTGCACTGGCACTACTGTGGAGATTTTCCAGAACCATAACCAATGACAAACAATCACTGATTTCGCAGGCGGCGATAAAAATTATTTAAATCAAGATTTAGTGCTTCATATATACACAAAACCTATTATTTAGCAGTATTATATGATGCTTAGATTTTATTTCTATGGATTAATACCTATTTTGTACCTGCCTTTCTGCACTAACAAAATCTATTCGCTAATTTGATTATTTGTATTTATGTATTTGTGCATGAATGAATTTATGTATGTCGGTATGCATGGATGCTTGCATACCTGCATATATGTATGTATTTATGTTTGTATGTGCGCAGTTATGTGTGTATGTATGTATGTATGCATGTATTCATGTCTGTATTTATGTACGTTTTTATGCATGCATGTTTGTATGCGTGTACTTATGTATGACTGTATGCTGTATATATGTTTGTTCGTATCTATGTGCGGTTGTATATTTGTAAATTATCACCACCCGAGCAATCAATGATTGTTTAAAGTGTACATTTGAGCATAATAGAAATCAAGGAAACATTTTTGGGAGAATGAGAAGTTCTGTGTTCTGTTTTGAACTGCTGTTTTTTCTAATTAGAATATAAGAAAAAAATGTTCATGGCAGCATAGAATTTGTGCAGCTGACATTTCCAGTCACGTACTATGTACGCAAGACTACTAGAGGTTAGAGCCGCATATCTAATCTTGCTTTCCATATATATGCACTGCGGTTTGATCCTCGCTAGTCAGTTTGCCGTCGTACTCTGATGATGATGAAGGAAGGTCGAAACGCGTCAGTGCATTGCGTGGCGAAGCGGTAGTTTGTTTATGTTTATCGATGACTGGTTAAATACAATGGGATTGGTGCTTACTTCAAGCGAGCAAACTTGATTTAAAGAAATAAAATAGATATTATCTAGAATATTTATATATGCATGGCATAGGGGACTTACTGTTCTGCTATCTATAGATAAACAAACAGTTTTTAGACACCGATCTACTTAATGAGTTACCTTTGTAATCTAATGGAATGTCTATATATATATATATATATATATATATATATATATATATATATATATATATATATATATATATAGATAGATAGGTAAACAGAGAAGCAGACTAAATTTTTATACACTTCTAATCAAATGGAAAACTAATTTATATACTGTAATGTAAATTTGCAGTTTATATTCTCAAAAAACCTACCATTTTCCAATTTACTATGAAATGCGTTTTCTCTCATGAAAAAATATGGCAATGGACGTTATAAATAATATATATGAGCTATATTGGCTCGGTGAGTATACTTTTATTATAGCATATTCAGGTACTATGAGGTAACTCGTATCATCATCAACTCTCTTAACTCTAATTATATGCATCTTGAATCTCTGTTGTGATGTTATAAGTGCAAGCTTTTCCTCTAATAATGAAATTTGTACGTTTACTTGATGGAGCATATATTAGGTGATAACAAATCCATTGTAAAATATTCTTGCTCTTGTTTCCCATACGCATATATTATCGAGTAATTATATGTATAACTTTATTTTTTAAAACGAATTTGTAATTATCTGATGTAGAAGCATAGCTTTAAAATTCCTTCTTCCATAAAAAATAATGCCTATTAGATTTTGATACCACATTATTATTAAAAGCCTATTTATTTTATTGTTGGCTGCTACATACAGTGCGTCTAGAAACCACGAAGAATTAATAATTACTGCTTTATATTACGCAAGCTGCATCGCCTAATTGCACTTAATACTGGGTTTGGAAGGAGAATGTCTCGCGAGCTAACACTTGTTTACTTAGCTCTTTGTGAGTTCTGAGATTTTTAATTACTCCTCGAAAAAAATATTTCATAGCGCTATTTCCATGTGCAAAAGAAAATAAACTCATCGATGAAAGAACCGGCTCTTCTCATATTCCTCAATTATTTGTCAAATAAACATCTCTATACATATATATATATATATATATATATATATATATATATATATATATATATATAGGCAACAAACAAAGTAGAAAATGCAAGCTGGAGAGAGTGTGGAGCAGCAACATTATTCACGTTTACGCTTTCTAATTTGTCGGGCATTTCAATATATATATATATATATATATATATATATATATATATGTGTGCGTGTGTGTATGTGTGTGCGTGTGTTCAGTTGTAGATGCTTAAGAAAGAATATGAGAATGAAAAAAATTTTGTGGCTGATAAAAATTTCTTTTTCATTTAGCAAATGGAAAGGGTACTGTGAATTTTATTAAGTCACACAGTCCAAAAATAAAATACCTTACCCTTTTTTTATTTTTAAGGCATATCTTGTAGACGAATTCATTATTCTAAAAAGTTGCATCGGGTGCAATGCACTAATGCACGGGTAAAATATAAAAAACGACTCCTTTTGTTCTTCCATTATCCAAATAAAGCGATACATGTTTCGCGGTGGATGTGCTAATGCGCCGTCGAGACAGTCTCGCTGGCAGTTTACACACAGGCTATGAACCTCATTGCATGTCGATTGTTCAACGTAAAGGGTCATGGACGTTTTTGTTCGTCACATTGGTGTCACAGTCCTAAGACGATTTCGGTTTTGATGTATTTACACTATCAAAAAACTTATAACAAGTGTCTTTAAGAGCCTCTGACCATCAATGCCTAGCTCATGGCCTACACATGGCATAAGTGCTTATAACAACATGAAAAGGAGTGAATGCATTTTTGACACCTTAAAATCTAGATATTTTGGGTAGATGATGCTACTTTGTCTTGCGCAGCTAAACAATTTCCATAATTAAGTAGAAAGGAAGCGCCTGGTGCCCTTACCTCACGTGGTCTAGAGCAGATCCCACGCCGAAATACAGCAGTGGACTTGCAGCCACTATTGCCAGCCCGTGTAAGCCGCTTGCGCTCGTTGGATAGTCTCACTCCATTGGCCCGTGCGAATAGGAGGACCTCTTGGACCCTGCGAGCATCATTAGCCTCTTTTAAGGCCGGCGAATCAGCGCAAATGCGGCTTCACGATTGCTTTTCTTTAGTTCGTTGCCCTCTATCTCGTCTCAGCGCTTCACGTGAATCAGCAAACAAGAGAAGAACAGGGCCGGATTCCGCGCAGGACGAGGTTGTATAGATAATATTTTTTACCTAAGGCAAGTTCTCGGAACAGAGACTATTTATATCACTGTCCCGCAATAGCCGTCTTTGCTAGATCTTCAAGGGTGCATTTGATTCGGTGGATCGCAATGTTTTATTCCATATCTTGTCGAAAAGCGGTGTGCCCACAAAATTTGTTAATATTATACGAGCTCTCTACACAAATACTTCTGGTCGCGTTAAGGTCTACAACGAATTAACGCATAACTTTACAACCAGCAGTGGTGTTCGTCAAGGTTGTCCACTTTCCCCATTTTTGTTTAATTTTTGTAATCGATGCTATTATGAACAACACTCTCCCACACATTCAGGACGCTAGAGTTGAAGTTCTCCCGGGAGATAAACTAGTCGATCTTGACTATGCGGACGATATCGTACTATTATTCGACAATCAGCATGCTGCCCAGACCACCTTAAATAGATTAGCAGACGTTGTTCCGTCTTTCGGTATGAAATTCGCGCCCTCTAAATGTAAGATACTGTTACAGGATCACCCACCACTCACTCCAACGTTGCGACTGCAGAATGAAGATCTTGACATAGTCGACGGGTTTACATATCTTGGGAGCTCTATCAATAACGTAGGCAATATGTCCGACGAGGTGAGAATACGGATCGCGAAAGCTAGAGTAGCTTTCTCGAACCTTCGTCATTTATGGAGAAACGCGAATATTTCACTTTGCCTTAAAGGTCGTGTTTAAAATGCATCTGTACGCACAGTCTTACTATATGCTACTGAAACTTGGCCTCTTAGAGTTGATGATCTGAGACGCTTACAGGCATTCGATCATCGTTGTTTGAGAAGTATAGCACATGTTGGTTACCAACAACGAATAACTAAAGTTGACATCCGTAGACGTATTTTTGGATCTGACAATAAGTGCTCGTCGTTAGAAAAACAAATAAGGCTCCATCAACCTAGTTGCCAGCCACGCAGCGGATGAGCATTAATAATGGCCTAATATCAGTTGTGCGTTTAAGGCAGCTTCGAAACGTTACAACCTCTTAAAATTTTATGCTTAGAATCGACGTAATATTAGCAGACCTTTAGCAAAGAGAGTAGGAGATACGTCAATTTCTGACAAGCAGCTCATCAATAACTTTCATTATTTTCCCAATTCGCCATATTCTGCAAACTGTCTAGTTAGCGATGAAGATACTACACACTCTTGTCATGAAATGCTTATTAAACTTTCTAATTTTGATGAAGTCACAGAGACATCTAGTTTGCTGAAGGATGGCAAAGCCACCGAAATTGTTAGCCTTCCTTCTGATGCTGCTTATTTTTTTTAATAGAGGTTCAGAAGGATATGAGGTGGTTTATTGCAGCACCCTGGAGGCAATAATCCGCCACCAATGAGTGTAACTTTATCCTTGTTGTGCCCGACCACAATTAAGTGATATTGCCACTACTGATAGCTAAAGTTTTATCGGTTTTGTCTGTGGTGCATCAAATGTAGTCAATACTATTATACTAAGGGGTTTTTGTAAATAGAGAGAAGTTAACTGAGCCAATTCATGTGGAGTTCGAGCGTGAATGGTGCTCTCCTAAACCTGTTTGTCGCTTTGGCCGCTTCCTGATGTACAATAACAGTAAGATCTTGTTACAGAATGCCGAATGCGTCGGTTCCTGGAACTGTTTGACAAGACCGATTAAACATACTGTTTGCCTGGCTACCGAGACAACTACAGTGAGTGGATGTAGGTGTAGACCATCAGTCTCGTGGCCGGATTTTATTCTTTTTATTCATGATTTTGGTCATTTGACCATACAGTACCGCAGTCTCATTAACCACAAACCGCAATATCTTATACGTACTGTACCTATGACGGCGTACACGAATAGAATACTCTCAATTTATTGTAAACGTGTTGTTTTATTCGACAGTCTTGTTTTTTCCACTTATTTTCATCTTTTTCGTCTGCAAATTTGACTAACAATTTCCTAATTCGATAACTCATATTGTTGCATTGAAAGCTGCAAAAAATTCCAGTTGTGGTTTCATAAAAATTGGGTAACCAGCCCAGTTGATAGACTGGCTACAGTCTGGAACAATTATGATTTTTTTAAATCCGTGGTTTTATTCTGATAACTGTGTCATCAACGCCCAAGCGATCAATTATTTTTTTACTTTTTGCTAACATAATGCGATATTTAATGAGAATTTGACACCGTTATTAGAATTGTCCATTTATTCAGAATAGCTACGCTATTCGTTTAAAATTATTTATCGCATTCATTTTTATTATGTAGATGATTCTTTATCACTTGAGGACTCTGGTGAAGTGTTTTTTGTGCCTCGTGGATGCAAACTGTTGTTTCCTAAAAGTTCTTCAGCAAAATTGTCCAAATCAGTAAACGTATTGCAAGCCTCTCAGGATATGCTACTCAGTAATCAAACTTCCCGTCTTGACCATACCTGCACAAGAGTGAAAAATAAATGTAAGTGAATATATATTTAATGAATTCCTAACACCGTAAATTTATATATATATATATATAGTTCTGTTAATGTACATTGCCTTTGTTGAGTAAGTTATTTTTCTGGTAACAAATAGGCCAGTTTATTTGGTGAGGGCTTAAGTGAGTTGTTTTCTTCATTTATACCTTAAATAGATATCCAGTTTATTCAGTGAGTGAATACTGATCTGATTTTGAAATTCGTTTATATTTATTTGCAGCTGTACTGCGATTGTTTATTGCTAATTAATTGATAACTTGCATGGGTTTTTAAGATGTTCATCACCGTATAACTAGATTATTCTTGTGATCTGGTTACTTTTCCATTGCTAGTTTGCGTTTTACCCAGTCTATCGGTGCTTCGGCGATTGAACGTACGTTTGCTTTTTCCAGACATGTTGCATGCCATGTCACACGGTAACAACGTTGCATGTGCAGATTATAGTAGTGATAGGCATTTTAGTTGAACCGTTGCTTGCGTTCTCAATGCTACTAGGTTCGCAAAACCTAATACATACTTAGTTACGATATTGTTTGGGTATCTGCTTCTATTTCAATTTTTTGCCAGTCCTGCTGACTAGTTTATGATGCTCATGTACGCCGTATTCAAGTTAGTTTGTCCGGAAACTGCTTGTCTACCGGGATTGGATCCACCTGCTAAGAATAGTTTTCGGTTTATACCGTCAATATATATATATATCGAAATCCTTTCATGGTTTTATTCAACATCACTACTTTGTGAGGCATGTTATTTATCTAATAATATCAGATTGAGGCTGTATAGAGGAAAAACTGACCGAGTTTCATTACTAGGTGTATGACTGAAAATTGTGTATAGTTTGCGGCAAGATGGCTCAGTGGTTAGAGCACCGGATTCCGAAGCAGACGTGCCCAGGTTCGAGCCCTGTCCGCGGCAAATTCTGACCAGTACGTGATGAGTTCCCAATAAGTACGAAACTGGTCTACTGGATGAATTGCTTTTTCTACATTATACAATTCTTAGTTTATACTTTAGGCAGATAAATTATTAAAATATAGTGATTGACGAGGGGGAGGATCTAGCTAGTATGAATATATTTACCTAGTTAACGCATAGAATAGAGGCAAGCTAAACTGCTACACATCATCATGTTCAAGTCAGATTTGAGAAGGCAATATCGGTAATTCGGCATCCCTGTATCACGTCCTAAACACAACCAAACCTTAAAAGCTAACTCTGCTCATTTAATAAAAGAAAGTTAATAAAATGATTATATTGAAAATCTGCAACAAGATTGCCTCTGATCTCGACTCGTTGCCCTATCGCTCAGGTGGATTCCATCCAGATAGACGATTAGATCCCATACCCAAATTCAATGTAGCTGACTAGCTGTTTCTGCGCAATCAAAATCTGTTCATATTATTATTATCAAGGTTGCGGTCTTGATATAAGCAACTGACCAATTAATTATTGACGTATGTCAGTATAAACCAAGAATAGTATAGTGTTTAAAAGGCAATTCATCCAGTAGACCGGTTTTGTCCTTATTGGGAACTTATCGTGTACTGGACAGAAATTGTCGCGGACGGGGCTCGAACCTGGGCACGTCTGCTTCGGAATCTGGTGCTCTAACCACTGAGCCACACTGCCGCGCCTTGTTTTTTCGTCAATTTCGCGGTGGGTGAGAGAATAATTCTCTCTCTTGATGGCATACGGTAAACGTGACCGAGCCAACACAAGTGCTTGAGCTTTGGTTGTTTATCAGTGAGTATTTTTTGGCCGATCCAAAATGCGCCTACAGATTGTTGATAAACTACATTTGCTATGCTTCTCCAACAACAATGGTCGAAGACCTGTGCGCGTCTAAAATCATCAACTATAAGGAGCCATTTCGCACTAGAATATAATAAATACATTGTAAGCGCAAAATTCAGGGCAGATTGAAATATACGCTTTCCTCCATAAATTTTGATATATGTAGAAGGTAACTCTAGATTTCCAGTATATCACCTCGTCAGATATATTTCCAGAATTGTTGATAGAGATGCCATGGTATGTAAACCTGTCAACTACGTCCTGCTCTTCACTTTGCAGTCACAGCGTCGGAGTGAGTGGTGAGTGATCCTGTATAAGTATCTTACATTAAGGAGATGCAAAATTCATCCAGAAAGACGGATCAACAACTGCTATTTTATTCAAGGTGGCTTGAGCAGTATCTCGATTGTCGATTAATAAAACGGTAGTCAATATTGTTTTATTTTTCAGCCAAAAGAACTACAACATCTGCGTCCTAAACGTATGACAGAGTGTTGTTCATAGTATCACCTATTACCAAATTTTAAAAAAATGGCAAACGTGGACTGCCTTAACAAATACCATTGCTCGCAGTAAAGATTTGTGTTACTTTGTTGTTGGCATACAACTTATCGAAAAGATATCGATAAGAACATTGCGATCGACTGAGTCAAATACATCCTTGAAGTCTAGAAAGACGGCTACTTTGGGACGAAGATATACATTTCGCTGTTCAAGAAATTGCTTTAAGGCTGAAATATTATCTATGCATTCTTGTCCTGATCGGAATCCTGCTTTTTCTTCTCTAGTGTGTGATTCACACAAAGCGATAAGACTGCGTAAGATGAATCAAATAACCTAGAAACGACTGGAGTCAAGCTTGTACCACGATGGTTATCACACGAATTAGGATTGCCTTTTTTGAAGATAGGAATGATTGTCAACTCATTCCAATCAAGTAGTACGGTCTCCTCATTCTACATAGTTCGAAAAAGTTTAGTCAGCGCTCCAGATACTATATCGCCCCCATCCTTAAATAAGCTCAATAGCAAATCATTGGGGCCTGCAGCTTTGTGACGTTTAAGAGATATGATAGCATCCCGTATTTGTAACTCTGATAGCTGCTCGAGATTAACCTTCCACGCTAGTGATACAGGCATACGATTTGGAAACAGGACTGCCGCAGGTGCCGAAGAAAATTGATCTTTGAAGTGTTCGTTCCATCTACCAAAATGATATATTTCTTCGGTTATTAGATGGTTAATGCTGTTATTTATTGTTTCGATAACTTTTAATTTTCTCGAACCTGCTTCGTGAATTACTTGGTACAAACATCGGCTTTTATCTGATGCGAACGCTATTCCCATCACTTTGGTCTTTCTAGACTAAAGTATTTCAGATCGACCTTTAGACTGCGCAGAAGTTGACGTTTTACAACTCTAGCTCGATTTATTATAATACTTTAGTGCTATTTGGCGCCAACGTAAGCACAGTCTAAAAATTAACCTTGAATTCTTGTTGACTAGAACGGTTACAGAGATATAATAAGCTTTCGCAAAAGGTAATATTCGATGTTTGTTCCAAGTTACAAATGAAACGATGAATGATATTAGCAATTATCTAATACCGATAAAATGTACAGGCTTCATCGGTGAACTGGATACTTGAAAGAAAGGATTCTTTGGCACATGCATCAGTCTCGATTTCCGAAATTATTTCAGTGTCAACAATGTAGAATGCTAACCTCGAATAACTGTTTACGTCATAAATACGCAATGAGATATCCTTCTGTATCTATTTTAATTAACCTATAACTCGATTTTTTATGATTTGGTACAGTGGAAACCGCAAGGAAGTTGTATTGCCGATAGTGTCTGGCTCTAACGCCGACTGGCTCATAATGTGGATGTGTAGAGGTTTAATTTGCCTCACTTTTTTTGTTATCTAGTTAAATATACTCATCGTAACTAGGTCCTCCATCCCATAAATCTCTTTAATAAGTTATTTGTCTGACTTCATTTGTTGTTATTAATAAAACATTCTTGTATTTGTTATCCTTCTTATGGTTAAATCACAGTGGAACATTAATTGCTAATGGTTCTTTTATCATTTTATGTATTTGAATAACAAAACGTAGTAATACTATCGTCATTTACTCGCACTGACGCGTTTTAATCTTTAATGGCCATTGTCACAGGATTGGTCTTTACTTCAAGCTCGCAAACTTGATTCAAAAAATTGCTACCTTCACCCGCGTAATCAATTATTGTTTAAGTGTATTGTCTATATATATATGTGTGTGATGGGACCTACAAACAGCTAATGTTCGTGACTCCATAGAAATTGTGCAGCCGACATTCCCATTGACGTACAATGTATGCAAGACTACTAGAGGTGAGAACAGCATA
The DNA here is from genome assembly GCA_029291075.1 of Eudiplozoon nipponicum. NCBI lineage: Eukaryota > Metazoa > Platyhelminthes > Monogenea > Mazocraeidea > Diplozoidae > Eudiplozoon > Eudiplozoon nipponicum. The sequence continues at coordinate 40,416 of JAQBSW010002752.1, read as the reverse complement.
TCTAATATTGCTTTCCATATATATGCACTGTGATTAGATCCTCGCTAGGCAGTTTGCCGTAGTACTCTTACGATGATCATGCAAAGTCGAAACGCATCAGTGCGTTGCGACTCACGATAGTTTCGTTATGTAGTTCGATGACTGGCTAAATACAATGGGATTGGTGTTTACTTCAAGCTCGCAACCTTGATTTAAAGCATTGTTACCACCACCCGCGCAATCAATTATTGTTTAATTGTCACAGGAAGTTTGAAAAATGATAAAGTAGAGTTACACCGCAAGACATAAACATAGTATACTTCCTCATATTTTACTTCATTGGAAATATCTGCTTTAATCTTTCAATTCAGTCATGAACATTAACATTCTGCAGCTTTCGCCACAAGTATGTAATTCATACTATTATACATTCATTGATTGCGTGGGTGGTGATGACAATGCTTTGAGTAGAGAAACACCTATTCCATTATATGTAACCAGCCGCAGAATATAGCAAAACTACCGTCAGTCACACATACTGGCGCATTTTGACCGTTCATGATCATCAAGAGAGTATGACGGAAAACTGAATGGCGCGGATCAAACTTCAAAGCAAATATAATTTATAAAAAATCTGATATGCGGCTCTCAACTCTATTTGTCTAGCACATGTTACACTTGACTGGAAATGTCGGCTGCACAATTTCTATGCAGTCACAAACATTAATTTTTTGCAGCTTTCGCCACATGTATATAAGTTATACAATTAGACAATCCTTGATTGTGTGGATAGTGATTGTTCTCTAAACAAAGTTTGCGAACTTGAGATAAAGACCAGTTCCATTGCTTCAGACGGGTGGCACAGCATTTAAAATCTATTTAGATACAAGCTTAAAACTGCTTGGAAACACCCAGTCCCATGGAATATGAAATCAACTGTTCCTGCTTGTATGAAATTCCAATTTTATCTAATAATTTCTGCATCTCCGGATTTAAATCAAATATTGCCACAAGAAACGTTACCGTTTTCTATTAGTAATAGTACGTTAACTCTGCCATGCATTATTGGACTGTACTTTAACATACCTCAAGTGATTGTTACTACAAACGAGCTGAATTTTATTCTTTAGACGAATGCATTGATTTTTTCAACATAAAAATCTTTAATAAGGTTAATTGAGCCTTCTTTTGTGGGTGCATTGGTGCGAGACACTATTCGATAATTCAATACCCTGCAATTACTTCAGCGTTAAATTAAAGCTATAGACTTGTCTGAAACATGGTCGATATTTGTGCGCGAAGTTTTCTATGTAGACTGAAAGTCTTCGTTTGTGGCACATTTTCGAAATTCTACGATGTGGAAACTATAAATTGACCAATTCTTAAATATAAGCTTTTCTACACGTATATTTTACATTTTTTTAAGTGTGTGTGTCTAGACGGGTGTTTGTATGCATGCTTTATTACATTCGACGACATTACTTGTCGGATATTTAATTTTCAAATGCGTAAAACATTTATTCTTAGATGTCAATACTTTAAACGTTATATATTGCGGAGAAGCGAGTTCGTTCTATCTTATTAACTGGTTTACTGAAGAAATTGAGCATAATGACTAATTATATTTAAATAGAAAAACAGCTTATAAAACACACGTATATATATATATATATATATATATATATATATATATATATATATATATATATATATATATATATATATATATATATATATTCATCCATAAGACGGGTTTGTTCTTAGTGGCAACTCGTCATGTAAAAATGCCCCGTTTTGAGCTCCATCCGCGTCTTGACGAGTACCTAATATGGACAAATCCGATCTAATCGATGATTCGCCTTTGTACCTGATGCAATTTTCACTTTAAACTGACATATATATATATGTAAATTCCAATGCACGAACAAGTTTTTTTTGTTTGCACAGGTCTTTACAGCTTCTATTTAATGCCTTCAAATGGGGATCTATGCTCTCGCTCGTAGCTTTTATTAACATCTAAAACTTGCTAAATTTCACATAATTAAAACTTAGCGAAACACATCTAGAAAGATTGCTTTGTTTCTGTTGATCAGATGTGAAATATTGTCTGGATATAGATACGGCTTTAACTCCACTCATATGTTTATGTGCATATTGGAAATTCAGAACCGTGAACTTCTGAATGAAGTCAAACTATGAAAATGCTATGATGATGATATATATTTGATCCATAAAAGCCGTGTGCATGCTGTAGCGTTGCTTACTAATTTAAATTAATGGTATCAGAATTTTCCATTGTAAATTTAAAACGAAGTGTACATTAATCTAGCTTTCCTTGATGTGATGCTCAGACGTAGAATTATTGTCCAATAGTGCAGATCGGTATTCTATAATCAAAGATGGGCAGCACAATATTTACATTTCAAAACTATTGTCCCTTGATATAGTTAAATGCTTAGTTAAGTCATTATCTTATTGGGCATTGCATATTTGTTCACTTGACTGTTTGCCGAATGAATTGAATGATCATTTCATATCATTAACTGTTATCCGCCACAATTTATCGACATTTATAAACTTATTATATAGTATTACCGGTTGGGAATGTTTCTACAGTTGATAAAAAGCAGTGTTTACTGACTTACGATATAAAGATAAATAGGCAATGAAGTTTATACAATTTAAAAATTTACTATATTGTTCGACAGATTGAGATTGGTGCTTATCTCAAGCTCGCTAACTTTATTCAAAGTTATATCACCACTCGCGCATTCAATAATTATCTAATTATATAATCTATATGTATGTTTTAAGAGCCGCGAGCTAAACATATTCATGACTGCATCGAAATTAGGCAGCCGAAATTTCCAAACACAAGTACATTTTATGCGAGACTACTGGAGTTAAGTTAAATACTGTTTGTTGCGAAGACCTAATATATATGCAAGTATGTATTAGGTTTTGCGAACCTAGTAACAAATTAGTTCAGTTGTGACCACAAGGATGAACCACAGGCAGCATGAACGGAAAGTATAATCTCATGCACATTCGTTTCGTGCTTACTGGCGACTCATCAGTAGGAGCCGGTATTACGCCCTTTAACCACTATATATTCGGTAGAAGAATGTGGAATAATAGGACGGTACAATCTCCTAGACGAATGTGTAAACCTGTAATAGTGAAGCTAACATAATCTAAAGTCAACGACAATACGACTTCAATGCTAACTCACACTATATAATATATATACCGAGTCTGTAAAGGATACTAACACTATGGCTATTGTGTTAGTAACTGATACCTTTTTGAAATCGATGAGTACCGGATACTAACACTATGGTTTCCGAGTCGGTACATGATACCAACCTGATGGATATAAATTTAGGCTAAAGTTCACCCAAATTGAGAATTACAACAATTTCCGAACACCTGTTACTCCAGTTAAACCATACACTCTGGCCTTCATCGATATCAGTTATCACATTTCGCGGTAAGCATGACATCATTCAATTCAATACATTACAGTTAAATACTGTTTGTTGCGAAGAACTAATATATATGCAAGTATGTATTAGGTTTTGCGAACCTAGTAACAAATTAGTTCAGTTGTGACCACTATTATCCTTCTGGTCACAACTGAACTAATTTGTTACTAGGTTCGCAAAACCTAATACATACTTGCATATATATTAGTTCTTCGCAACAAACAGTATTTAACTGTAATATATTGAATTGAATGATGTCATGCTTACCGCGAAATGTGATAACTGATATCGATGAAGGCCAGAGTGTATGGTTTAACTGGAGTAACAGGTGTTCGAGAGAAATTGTTGTAATTCTCAATTTGGGTAATTTTTAGCATAAATTTATATCCACCAGGTTGGTATCATGTACCGACTCGGAAACCATAGTGTTAGAATCCGGTACTCATCGATTTCGTACCGAATTGTTTGAATCCACTGTCTTCAAACAATTCCTTACGCAATCCGAAAATCAGGTAAAGGTCTCAGTTGCTCAAAGTTCATATATCGAATTAAGTTAACTAGAAATCACTTCACGAACAAACCTTGCTAATTCACATCCTGTCTGTTCGTAATTGTCTCCTATTTCATTTCATGAAAACTAAAATATCATTTTGTAATTAATTATTATTTTAAAAATTCCTTTTTAATTATGGTAGCTCTATTTCGAGATAGGTCTTTTATTTCCTTTGCTTATTTATGTGTTTTCTTCATTAGGCATAAAATTTTTTACAATCCTGTTGCGGTACCCCGTGGAGGGATAAACCGATTTCGTTGAATGTCCCTTGCAGAGTAGGTCATCATGCGTATACGCCGTAACAGGACGAGTTTTTGGAACACGAGACATTTCCACCACAAGGTTTCCTGGGAACATTGTACAAGCCGTTTCTCCAGTAACATGGATTTTCAATAAACTTATTTAGATAAAAGAACTCTAGATAATTGCAATTTTTTCTTTCACGTCTTCCTTTCATACCTTAATTTGCGAAAATAATTATTTCAAACCTGTGTAGAGGGGAACTGCGAGAAGTGTAAATTTTTCCTTTGAGCGAATTTACTCCGCTTAATACGCAATGGAAAAAGGAATAAATCTTTATTTTTCAGTTTAAATAATATTATTAAATTTATAATTAGCATAAAGTATACCTATATTTTTATGCTCGCAATTGATTTTCACAAAACAACTAAAGGCGGTAAAGGTAATGACCTTGATACTGGTGTTGACGAAGTACGAAGTGACCTTAGTAAAAATGGCTTACTGACTTCATCTCCTAATGGAGAACTGTTCTCTGCCAACTGTTGCACTAAAACAGGGCGTAGTAGCCAATCAACTGGTGTGTCCAGCTCAGAAAATGTAATTTCACCACACTCACCATCATCATCGTCATCAACTACATCGGTTTTGTACAATTTTGGCCCTGACGTCATCTACGACAGCTCATGTCCATTCGGCGTGCTGATTGGCGCCGAATGGCGTCAGGTGTCGCGTTGCACAAATGTAAATTGCACTGGACAAAATAGTGAGGATAACGCTGGTCGTGTAGTACAAGATTTGGATGGTGACAATCGGCTACTGCGAGCCAGAGTTTGTCGTGCGGCAGTCGGAGCCATTGCCATGATTGTGCGGCGGTTAATCGACAATTTAGATGAACAGATAGGTATGTTCGTATGTTTATCAGTGTTGCTGTACTCCTGGCGTCGAGACTGGTTAAGTTGATGATGCGAAATATGATATTTATCGACTTTTTCTAACTTGAGTTAACTTTTGTCAATTAATTTCGTCATTTTTCTAGCATTCGTTGTTTTTGTATTGAACGCTTTATGATGGATATCGATAGCGGATATGGATTTGATGACTGCCACAGAAAAAATGTTGGTGTGTGGAAGACTTTTCGGCTGGAGTCCAATGTTTTCAATTATTTAATTTATTCGTATACCGTGTCCTGATCCTCGTTAGAGGGTTCTCCATCGTACTCCACTGGTTACCTGGCTATTGCGATATGTGTCTAGATGTCATACTGCCTTTAGTATTTCGATGCGATGCATCTGGCAAAATACAATTTTTTAACAATTCTCAAATGTTATCACCAATTCAATACTGGCAACGCCTTATTGTGGTGTGTGAACGGTGAAATTGTGGCAAAAATAATGCTCATGTTGTGTATAGTATGTGTGTACTTGCGGTATTTTAAAATTAATGCCATTTTGCTGCGTCAAATTCGGTTCTGTTGGTCAAAGTGTTATGTTTTGCACAGCTCTGTTCCATAAGATATGGGTTTCTTAGGAGAACATTTGTAAAATTCATAGTACTTATCCTACGATGAGATAAATTTCATTTCCTATCTTATTGAAAGTTTAGTTTATACAAACAGCTATTATATATATATATATATGTATATATATATATATATATATATATATATATATATATATATAATGCAAACAGTTGGTTAACTCTCAATCCATCAATACAAGAATAATTATATCTCAGGAATCACTTAGCAATAAGACAAGAAAGACCCATACACACAAGCATGCATATACGCATATACACTTATTAATCATCCAAAACAGGAAAAGAAGTAAAACCGAGTCAAACTACTTGCCATCCACGTAATCAAATGAAATCCCAGGATGCATAATAATGTAAGGTTTCAAATTGATTTTAAGTAGTCTCGAAATAAATGGGCATTATCCACATTGTTATTCAATGTTTCTTTCTGCTTAATAATATATACGTATAAGATCCTGTCATCATACATTGATACAATATCATTTCTCCAGATGACTTAGTTTGGCCGTCTTATAATTACAAATTTGAGATGGCCTGTTCGAAGTTTAATTCGAAAGCAGTTCTCTCGAGAATCAACTTGAAATAAAGACTGACCTAATCTATGAATGGTGCAAATCTGAGAATAGCTTGCAATGCTGACTTTGGTCCTATTTGAACATATCTGCTACAATTAGTGCAGTCTTTCATTGTGCAGGTTTAATTTCTTCCTTTTGTGTTCGCTATGAAATGTCTGTGTTCTATTTATCCAGCACTAATAGAGTTGTATCTTTAATTTAATATATTAAACCTCTTGTACTATGGATTGCAACTAATTAACTAATGAATCTATCAGAAATAAGCTAGTTCTCCACAATCGAGAATATAAGACTATTACACGTTTAATTATACAAGGTTGTGATCAAAATTGGAAAAAATCTTAACTTATGCTACCACGAAGCCGAGCTTAGCGCGTACGTGTAAATGGGAATCAATCGGATCGTTTTGCAACTGAAAGTGTTAATCTACCTTCCACGAAAGAAACTCTTGGATACGTTAAATATGATTTTTGCAATGCATCACCAAGAACAATAACTGTATAGTGATTTCAGTTGTTGTCGTTGAATGAGACTTTGCTGAAGCAGCAGTTGTTCAAAATGATTTTAATTCTCAATTTTGATATATATATATATATATATATATATATATATATATATATATGTGTGTGTGTGTGTGTGTGTGTGTGAGTGTATGAATATAGAGAGAGAATTTCCTTTCAAATCGCATCGTCAGTCTTTATATGAATTTGTCTCTACATCTGCTTTGATACGCATAACTATAGGAAGTTTTATCGTCCAGCTGTCCCTATTTTTCTGAATAAAATATATGACCGTGAGCCACGTTGGTGGATTCTACTGATGAAAAACATAGTAGTTTAACTTTTTATGCTGATCGACATATTCTTCTAGTTCTATTTGGGGCAATTTTAACAAATTACACCTCACGTTATATAATAAATAATAAAGAAACTGGTTGTCTAAGAGGATAAATAAACAGTTTATTCGGTCATGCGTTTACAAATGCTGACCGTTCATTTCTTTTTTGTTCCTTTTTGAAGTCTGTTGCCGCCTTCTGGCTATTCCGGCCTTGAAGGATTCTATATTTTGTTGAACCTTGGAAGGGTCGTTTCGATAGTGCCTTTCGTTCATAAAAATTTGTCGTTGCAAAATTCTTTGCATATCAGTGGTAATATTATGTGTGGTACGATTAAGCCATATATTCATTCATGATTTTTTCCCGCTTCAAGGTCAGTGTAAGATATTGGGCTTGTAAGGTCAACAAAACAGCAGCCTATATTCTTTGAACACTGATGTTTTTAAGTTAAAAAGGCATCCGGTCTACTTAATTAATTAAATCAAGGTTGCGGTCTTGATATAAACATCTGTCCGATTATATACATACATTTGTCAAGACAATTCATCCAGAGTCCGAAGTAGAAGTGCCTAGATTCGAACCCTGTCCACGGAAAATTATGGACAGTACGTGAAGAGTTCTCAGTAAGAACGAAACCGGTCTACTGGATGAATTTCCATTTCTACTTTACACAATTCTTCGTTTACACTGTCCAATTTATGTACATAATGGGACAAGTGTTTATATCAAGATCGCAACCTTAATTTAATTAATTTTCATAACCGCCTGTGCAACCAATATTCATTTAAATATATGCAATCTACTTTATCATTGTTCCATTTTTGTTATCTACTTTTTTATTGTGTCGTTCTAAATGAATAAATTAAAATCATTCAGTTTCTTTTTAACAGCGACTTATCTGACATTAAAAATTGTCAAAAAATTTTGCGATGATGTGCTAGCCGGTTCTGTGGCCAGTTGTTATGCGCTCAGTGAATACTCAGTTGATGTGATACTAATATGGAGTGGTCTATTGGGGATGTCTTATTTATTTGGCTTTTGAACTCCATTTGTTCGTCTCGGAACTGCGATTTTTTATGGCTTTGTGTATGCATTTATGTTAGTATGCTTGTATGGAAATATGCAAATGCGTATTTATTTATGAATGCTTGTAGGCACGGTAGTATGTATGTATGTATGTATGTATGTATGTATGTATGTATGTATGTATGTATGTATGTATGTATGTATGTATGTATGTATGTATGTATGTATGTATGTATGTATGTATGTATGTATGTATGTATGTATGTGTGCATGTATGTATGTTTGTATGTATGTATGTATGCATGTATGTATGTATGCATGTATGTATGTACGTTTTTATGTATGTATGTATGTATGTATGTATGTATGTATGCACGTATGTATGTATGCATGTATGTATGTTTTAATGTGTGTATGTATGCATGTAGTGTATGTATGTATGTATGTTTTTATGTATGTATGTATGCATATATGTATGTATTTATGTATGTATGTTTTTATGTATGTATGTATGTATGTATGTATGTGTATATATATGTTCGTGTGTTTATGTGTTTGTACGTGTTTTTATGTTTGTATATGCTTATGTACCTATGGATTCATGTACCTATGTATTGTTATTTTTATGTACGTGTGTACGTGAGTATGTATATATGTATATTTGCATGTGTGTATGCATAGTGCTAGTTTATATTGCAAGTGTAGTGTTTAGTTTATAAATATTGCTTAAATGACAATATATCGTGTGGGAAACCTGGGCGGAACCGAAGGTAGTGATTTTTTTTGCCAGTCAGAGCAAATTAATATTTGATAATATTTATTGATGTTCTTAAATCTTGTAAAATTCTTTCTTTTTCAGAAGAATGCCTTAAGTTATATTTATATTAAAATTTAAAGTTTTCTAGTTGTTTTATTCGTTTCCACCTATTTTGCATGCTAAATAACATATTCGTTTTTGTTCTTATACATATTTGGTTTTGAATTTCTGAATATGTTCGCGTAGAATTACTTACATCGAGTGAGTTTCCTCTCAAGTTTTAGCCGCTGACTTCAATTATTTTACGTTGCTCCGCGATACGGAACTGGTTATTTTATTTACTTTTATGCCAACTATAATTTTTTTTGATTTCTTCGTATCGAGAAATTATGCTATTTCTTTAGCTGACTGCTGATTTTATTGTTGATTTAGTTATCTGCTCACGTGGATTTATTGAAACGCAACAAATCCTAGTCATTAAACAGCGTAGGTTGGCAAGATGGCCCGATATTCGGCTCTTTGTTATGACATACCTTTATGTTCCGCACCTCCCAGACATATTTATTCTAGTGTTCCGCTTTGAGGCTTTCTTTCTAGGATTTCAGAAAATTTCCTTTTACTCAAGTTATAGGAAAGGATTTCTATGGTCTACTACTTGAGTATACATTAATTATATGTCGATGCTTAAAATACGACTTTACTAGCCGAAAATTAGCAAAATCGCGTCAACGCTGTTTTGTTCTCGTTTATTAGTATCGCACAGTCTGGATTTTTTGTTGACAGTGGTGCAACCGAACTTTTAACAGCATAAATTCTCATTTAGGTACGTGTAATTCGTCGATTAAATCGCTTGTTCATAAGCTCTGTTCTCGCATTAGCACTTAGATTGTTACTGTGATAGAAAGTGTTCTACCTCTCTTAAGAAGTGTTCTGGTGTAAGATGGGGGTATTTAAATATAGTGCTTAACAGTCTAGTGATCTCGCGATTTTAGGAAGGAGAATGTTAGTCATTCAAAATCAACAAGGTATTGCTTCCTGATGTTCTTCAAAATTCTACCCGTTCCGAGGAGCTTTTTGGACTTAGTTATGCACAGCGATCCACTGCTCTCGAATGCGATTAAGCCAGCAATCTATTTAGTAAATGGAAAGCAGATTGCTACTGTTTAACCTGAGCATAATCATAAAAGAACAGCATGAGCTTGCAGAAATGTAGGGCAGTGAAATAAACCAATTAATTGGAGCACCCGACATTGCAGCATTTAAAATTTGGTGCTTGGCTGCTACATAACTATGAAATGGGTATTTTCTGTTTATGGTAATGTATGGGTCGCCTATTTAGATGTGGTTTAAAAAAAAACTCCAATTGGACGTGCATTTAAGTCTTCTCAGAAAGCTTAGATTTTCTTAACTAGATAACATTAATTTTAAATAGAAAAGCATTGGAGGATATTAAGCAGGATAAGTAAGCGTCAGTAGGGGTACTCCATTCGATTGTACTACCTTCGGCGTTTTCTACTGGTCCCACTTGAAATAACTCGCTAATTGGCGCCCAATGCCCGATGCATATGTAAGACCGTAATTGCAAAACAGTCCGTGTAGACTGCATGCAAAAGACGAAGTGTGACGAGATTTCTCGTTGAGAGACGAGGTGCCTGCTATTTTTCGACTCCGCGGACGGATCTCGAAAAACATCAAGAAATAGGAAATTTAAAATTCGGTGGCCTTTGCTACATATTTATACATTTAATATTTTTGAATGATTTGATTGTTTTGTTTAAATTAGCTGTATTTAAATGCACTTCCTTTCTTTGTGCAATCAGATAAAAATTTCTGTCCAGTTTGAAAGATTGTTAATAAATTTTCTATATCAATATCGGTGAATTAATATTGGTTATGCTTAAAAATTAAGCTGATTTAGTTTTTTTTTATTTTATGAATACCACGGTCCATATTTCGGCCTATAGTATTTAGACTCCCATACATTGGGAGGGTTGCATAATTTTTAAATAAATGGCGATACTCATTTTTGCATTTTTTGCCAATTTATGTTAATTTAATTTATGTTATGCTAATAATTAGCAGTACTGGCGGTTTTGGCTTTTTTTTTTAGAGGGCTATATTTGCCAAAATACGCATAACTAGTGTACCTTTAAGTAAGTATTCTTCCTATAAAGAGGCCACTTTATGCATAAGTGTGTATTTTGTTTTACGCGTTGTATTAATTTAGCTTCCGTTGGTTGAGTCTTTATAATCTGATTCGATTTGATCATAAAATTTCGTAATATTTTCAAAGCAAATCGAGGCTTCGTTTCAATGAAGTTTGTAACCTGAGTTGTATTGCAGTGTAACATCAAGATAAATGCGGCCGAGATAGGTGCAGAAGTAAGCAGAAATAAAGCGTTGGAAATCGAGGTAAAATAATTGAGACTGGCAGTGTAATAACGCGATACAATAACACCAAAATGTGAGGCATCCAAAGTTGGTAGAGTGCTCCAATAAAATGAGTCGTGCAAAGTTAACACCTGGTGAAGAATATCAGAAGATATCGCTTATGGCAAATTGTGTGTATTTTGCATTACTGACTAAGTATCATGTTGGTTCACCTTGGACAACAAGGATATACCGAATTCCGCGCGCGTTTCATGTTCACCGGCGGGCGTTGCGCTTTTAACCCTGCTTACATTTGGGCAAATAGACGACGAGATCGCGTGGTCCATATCACTGCCCCCCCCGCTGGAGTGTACCGCCAGCTCCTACTCATGTGTAGCCAGTAAACACGAGATACGTCTATTTTTGTTCTGGTCCTATATGAACTAATGTTTTGCTTCGCGTGTCATTTCTAATATATTCATTTGTGTTAGATTTTGCAAGTAAGAATTCAATAAGATAATAAATAGTCTAACTAAACGATTTAGCTGCGGTATTTTCTTTTTATTCTTATATATATGTATATATATATATATATATATATATATATATATATATATATATATACTTAAATACACATGGAGTAGAATTTCGTTCCCATAAAATGTATGCTAAAGAAGTTTGTTAATTGTTTTTATGTACAACGGTATTTTGTGGAAAAATTATTTTCTGTTGCAAATATTTATTTTAGATCAGTTAAAATCACGTGTTTTGGATTGCGCATTCAAAACTCACGGTTGAACTTTTTTATGGCGATGGAATTGTGAAAAAAAATTAGAACATATTCTTCAATGTCTTCCGCCTTTTCATGTATACTGTCTATTGATTAATTTAATCGTACACTTTGTGTGCGCGTGAAATTGTATTGGTTGGAGTTATCTGACATTTTCTTAGTACACTATGTATGTTAAATTGCAGACTAAATTCGTGCGTATTGGTCCTATTCTAGAAAAAGGTATTTTACTCTTTCGGGAAAACTGGTTTTGGTTCTATCTCCGACTGTCATCTGTTTCCGTGTTAATAAGCGCTAGATTCAGGACTATTAAAGCGACAGGCGACTTGCCACATTATTTTGGTGTCTACAAATTACGCTCGTCTTATGCGCCAGTGGAGAATCTTTATTTTTCAGCCATTTAGCTAGACATTATCTGGCTAATTTTTTCAATAAATCGTTTAAGAATGTTATTTGCAAGTAGACTATAAATGTGATGTTAAGTTTTGCGGCGTTTACTCTGCAGCAAGGAGTGAATGTATTATTTTTTGTTTTTTTAATTATGTAAAACATTCCCATGTATGAATTTAAAACTGTTATATATTGTAGAAAAGTATGTATTAGGTGTTGCGAACCTAATAACAAATTAGTTCAATTGTGACCAGAAGGATAAACCAAAGACAGCTTGAACGGAAAGTATAATCTCATGCACATCCGTTTCGTGCTTCCTGGCGACTCATCAGTAGGAGCCAGTATTACGCCCTTTAACCACTAAATATTTTGGTCAAGAATGTGGGATAATAACGGTACAATCTCCTAGACGAATGTGTAAACCTGTAATAGTGAAGCTAACATCATCTAAAGTCAACGACAATACGACTTCAATGCTAACTCACACTATATAATATATATACCGAGTCTGTAAAGGATACTAACACTATGGCTATTGTGTTAGTAACTGATACCTTTTTTGAAATCGATGAGTACCGGATACTAACACTATGGTTTCCGAGTCAGTACATGATACCAACCTGATGGGTATAAATTTATGCTTAAGTTCACCCAAATTGAGAATTACAACAATTTCCGAACACCTGTTACTCCAGTTAAACCGTACACTCTGGCCTTCATCGATATCAGTTATCACATTTCGCGGTAAGCATGACATCATTCAATTCAATATTTTACAGTTAAATACTGTTTGTTGCGAAGAACTAATATATATGCAAGTGCGTATTAGGTGTTGCGAACCTAGTAACAAATTAGTTCAGTTTTGACCAGAAGGATAAGCCAAAGGCAGCATGAACGGAAAGTATAATCTCATGCACACTCGTTTCGTGCTTACTGGTGCATGAGATTATACTTTCCGTTCATGCTGCCTTTGGCTTATCCTTCTGGTCACAAATGAACTAATTTGTTACTAGGTTCGCAACACCAAAAGAGCTTTCGTTCTATTTTATCAACTGGTTTAATGGAGAAGTAAAATACTGATTAATTGGTCTGCATAAAAAATGGGTAGAAAAAGAAAAATATTAGTCTAGAATGCTCAAATTGAAGAAGCACAACTGAACACCGCTTCGCTTGGCGCTTGGAAATTCCAATCGCATTTCAAATCTACACGGACATAGAATTTTTTTATTTTCACGATTTGCGGCAGCGCTTATCTATAGTAGTAGATACCAAGTATGGTGGACCGCAGATAAAACTCCAATTGTAAATACCGTAGGATACAGATTGCAGCGGGATTTTGTCTTTCACGCTACGTTGGTGAATTTTGGTCGTGGACGTATTCAAACCTAAGTCATATGCAAAGTATGTGAAAACCAATGCCGAACGCAATCTTTCTTCCATGTGTCGCCTTGCAGCTTCATATTTAAATTATAGGGGAATAACTAGTGGTTATAATTTTTGAATAAATGTTTACATCGTCTTATTTAATTACTAGGCTTCTGTTAATTTATGAAATGTGGTAGATAGCATTGTTATAATCAAATTCTTCCTGGGTTATACGATATTCAGTTGCTAGCGTCATTTTGCGTGTATTAGGTTTCCAATGTTATGAGGTATTTGGATTCTGAAAATGCTTTTTTAAAAAGTGACACATTGCTTGCGATCTGCATTTTTATTCGTAGCTTTTCTTTTATCTTGTGATTTTTAAATCTCAACCGCGGTTGAGGCTTCATAGGCTACCCAAGCCAACTAAGTGGACATAGCTGCAAAATTTTCATTTTACCGTTTCTATTTCATGCCTTGAAATTATCAACTAAACAGGGCGGTAAAAACAGAAATGCTAAACTAAATAAAAGTTAATATCACCGAATATCACATTTGACTGTCACGCCGTTGTTTGAAAATATTTCCTGAAATTGTCAGTGTCGGTAGATTTGACGACAGATCAAATTTTTTATCACAATTATTATCACTCTCGGAAAATGCCATGAGAAGGTAAGTGCAAATTGTGTGAGATACATTAGTGTGTTTATCAACGGAATTCAATATCGAAGTACCTACGATACGGACCATCGTCATTCCTTCAAATAGAGTGCGGCTTCGCGGTAATTGTGCAGATCGTTAACTGCCAGAAGAATTCGTGTTCATGACACACGATATTTTAGTCAGTTCCTTCACCACAATTTCGCCGGAATAATAGTCCGTTTTTATTTACATTTATTTATCTTCATAATAATATTCATCCACTTAATCACCATCCTTATCAAAAACGACAGTACATCAGTATTTAAAACTAGTAACAAGGCCAGAGTATATGGATCTTCTGGAACAACAGGTGTTCACATGTAGTTGTAGTTCTCAATTTTGGTTAACTTTATGCATATCTTGAAATCTATTGTGCTGGTACCATGTACCGATTCGAAAACCATAGTGTTGGTACAATGCACTTATTTGGAAGCCATAGATTTTGTGACAGGTACTGACATAACAACCATAGTGCTGGTATTCTTTTCAGGCTTGGTATATATATTAAACATTTTGAGTTGGCTTTAAAGTTGCATTGTCGGGCACTGCAGGTCTGCACATTCCTATAAGAGATTGTAGCGTCCAATTGTCCCATATTCCTCACCAAAATGTATAATGGGCATGGGGCGTAATACCGGTTCCTACTGATGAGTCGCCAGTAAGCACGAAACGAATGTGAACTTGGTATTACACCTTCGGTTCATGGTGACTTTAGTATATCCTTCTGGTTCTATTAGAACTAATGTGTTACTAGGCGCGCAACTCCTAAAACTCAATTGCATATATATTATTTCTCTGCCACAAACCGTATATAGCATTTAAATTCGCTGGATTACCATCGCATAACAACGAGAGGAGGAAGAAATTATATGGTAAAAGCGATAATAATGAGAAGACAACTGAGATGATTTTTAACAAAACACTGTAAAAGAAGCATTATATAGGATTTGTTGGATCTAGACTAGACGGGAAGACCTGTCTGGACCTTTCTCAGCATACAATCTAGGCAAAGTTCACTTCGTGGAATGATAGTAAAAGCAATACAATTTCCTTGTGGCTGTCGTTGTATTGCCTCATGAGCATGATTAAACCGCGCAGTTAACTCTGTCTACGTAAGACAAGGCAATTGATGATAATTTAACTCTAGTAGAAATCTGAGTCGTCGATTACTCATATGGCTAGGCTTTGAATACAAAAGTGGATGAAAGAAATAAGTGCGTGCGATACTGAGTAGTGCATAATTACCTGATCCATGTTGTGACCAACACAGGGTAGTTTCCAACTTCTTTCTCAGTGGATAATTTTCGATACCCTATTCTGGGCATATTAATCAGTTTAGAGCACATCATCAGGTGTTACGCACCTAGTAATGCATGAGTCCATATATTATCCGAAGGATAAACCAAAGTCAGTATAAACAAAAGGTATTACGTCATTTACTCTTGCGTTTCGTGCTTGCTGACGAGTCATGAGTAGAAGCCGGCACTATGCCATATACCAATTTTAGATTTGGCCACGGAACATGCGACAATTGAAAATAGTACTTTAGGCCATGTTTGAAGTTATAAATCGTTTCCAACGACAAGTTACTACACTCAGAATATAACGGTTGGCTTTTTAAACGAATTATTCTACCTGAATCGCGATGAACTTATTTTTCGGCTTTTCTGTTCACTGCGTCAACTTTTTCTTTTGCATGAATTGGTTGCTGGTTTAATCGGGTGACTGCTCCACAGGACTGAAGCCGAACACTTTGCGAGTAAACGGGAATGTTGCACGCTCTGATTGGCTGTTGCAGCGTCTTGCCGATCATTTGGATTTGCCGGTTTTTAGAACTGGAGTTGAAGAGGCCAGTTGTCTAGGAGTTGCCATGGCAGCCGGCGTTGGTGCCGGTAAGTGGAATAAACAGATAAGTATATTTCTGTTAGTTTGTGTGCTCACCTGTAAATGCGACTCATCTACAAGAAATTATTCTATCTATTGTGCACTCATGATTAGTACCGAAAAAGGCGGCAGCTGGAGATCGAACCATGAAAGGTTTGGTCTGGATATAAGCTCTTGACCAACTGTTTCACGTGCTGTGCATTGCACATACCTTTCACTTTTACACAAACAAGTTTATGTCCAATCTTTTATTCAGATAGATCATCGTTGGTATCACTTTAAACACATAGCTCCAGCTAGCCAGCCCCTGTCTTCCATTATGATATATCTGGAAATGTGATTTTTATTTAAAGCTGAAAGAGTATTTGAACATCAACTTGGAGGAAAGGCTGTCGAAAAGGCATAAATTGGTCTAGAACTGAAAATTGTATGCATTGCGCGTCTCTTGTGATGTTGGGCATAAAGGTTAGGAATTAACTTAAAGCATGGACGTCAGATCCCTGCCGCGTAAACTCTGCATTACGCGTAGAAGTATTCATTAATGGCGACACCGCGCCAATACATTAATTGAATTTGCAATCGTGTGTAATATTACGTTGACTCTCTGCGATTTGCTTTCGCGGGCTGTTGCTTTGCACTATCAGCTTCGCAATGATCCTATTTATCCTCATTTACAAGTACGCATCGATCTGGTCTTCGTTTTGGCTGGGTGCGGATTCGTCCCTCTCTTCCGAAGGCTTCAACATCGTTTATACTAACCACTGGAAATGAGATACGATCTAATCTTCGTTAATTGGCGACGTTTCGATTGTTCCTTTCCGGAATCATTGCCTGCCCTATAATCACAAATAGGCGGTGCAGTACTCACCAAAGAAGATTCAAGCAAGAGATTCACTAGGGTTATGTGATCTCTGTTGGCTAGTTTTCTAGTTAAATGCACGCATATCCTTTTCGAAACCGGATGCACATTTGAAGTGCGTTCATATGCAATATCCTATTCTGTTGATCTCTTGTCAATACACGTACTTTCTGATTATATTCATTAGGCGAATAGGCCATTGGTTCAATACATATTTCTTCTCAATCTTCATAAAATAAATGATAATGCATCACGTGTCTGTTTCACCATCACTTTTATTTGTAAGATTTAATTTGTGAAGCACTTATCTGCAGCAATTTTGACATCATTATTAGCTATATCTGTATCGTTTTCAACGTCAAACTCACTGATAGTAAACGAGACAACAGCTTAATTTCGCCAACGTATGGCCTTTCGTTGGATGGGATTCAAAAGTAAAAACGAAAATGCGGTTTAAAAGCGATAAATGAAGGCTTTCATAAGAGAAAACAACAACAGTTTCGACTGAATGGTCTGAGCACGCCACGTGCGTTTATAGCTGGCTGCAATAGAAGAAACTTAGGATGCAGGCCACAACAACGACACAAAAAGGCATCAGCGTTTGGGTGCTGATGAATCGCTTCCGCAGAATCCCGAATAACTTCATTTAAGTTATGCGCAAATCCGCAACGCCAAAATTGTTGACCAATAACAATCTTTCTAAACTCACTTACATTGGTTGACATAGTTTTTTTTATTATCCAACCCAAACCTAATTATAATGCCTCTGATTATTCGACAGTCAATTGGTAGAACCGAACGTAATGTAATATGGTATAATAATACCTTGGCTTAAAATAAATCAGGTAATTGAGAACACGGTAGAATGAAAATAGTTTAAAAACAATATGTCATTTTAATAATTGTCTAACAATGTGTACACGATATAACGTCAAAGGAGTGATGTTCTTGCAAAGAAACAATGCGTTTCGAAACGTCGCCCACAGTCCAACACTACAGCTTGCCGCTGTACTCTGATTATGATCACAGAAGGTCGAAAACCGTCTGTATGTGTGACTGACGGAAGTTTTGCTATGTTGTTCGATGACTGGTTAAATCCAATTGGATTAGCGTTTATTTCAAGCTCACAAACTGCACAGAAATTGTGCAGCTCACATTTCCGGTCAAGTACAATGCATGCGAGACTACTAGAGGTGAGAGCCGCATATTTAATTTTGCTTCCCATATATATTCGTTGCGGTTCGATACTCGCTAGTCAGTTTGTAGCTGTACTCTGATGATGATCATGGAAGGTCGAAATGCGTCAGTTCGTTGCGGCTGGCGGTAGTTTTGTTATGTTGTTTGACGACTGGTTAAAAACAATAGGATTCGTGTTTACTTCAAGCTCGCAAACTAGATGTAAAGAATTGTTACCACCACCCGCGCAATAAATTAATATTAAATTGTATTGCCTATATATGTGTATGTGGCGACAGCTGCAATTATTTAATGTTCGGGGCTTCATAGACATTTTGCAGCCGACATTTCCAGTCAAGTTCAATGTATGTGAGACTGCTAGTGATGAGCGCCACATATCTAAATTAGATTTCCATTTATATTCAATGCGGTTTGATCCTCTAGTCAGTTTGTCGGCGTACTCTGATGATGATCATGGAACGTCGAAACGCGTCGGTGTGTTGCGACTGGCGGATGTTTTGTTATGTTGTTCGACGACTGGTTAAATACAATGGGATTGGTGTTTACCTCAAGTTCGCAAACTTTATTTAAAGAATTGTTACCACCACTCGCACAATCAATTATTGTTTAATTCGATTTGAAGAATTATATTGTTATAGCAGTACTTACGCGTGACTAGCCCATCCTATATATTGTAGATTCGTCATTATTTTAACATTCTTCAGTTGCAACCAATTTCGACGGATAGAAATTTGGTAAAGTTTATTTTATATGAAGCCTAGAACTTCATGCAATACGCATGATCTGTGGTGTAGAAGATGAACTGTAGAGCTACGGAAAAATTGGACGTGATTTTTTCTGCCTTTAGCAGTCGTATCTACTGTTGCTAAATTGCCAAATAAGGCTGGATCCACCATCTTATAGATAAAGTTCATTTTATATATGTCCTAGTGTTTAAATAGATGCTATGTTGGAGGTCATATTTTTTCAAAAGATATATTTATTAGTTTATTCGATGGTCAGCAAACGCAGTTATGAGTCCATTGCGCGAATGATAGGTAGATTTATGCTCCTGTGCTAAACAGGAGAACTTTTTCAGTGGATTTAACTCCGAAATTCATAGCTTACTAAGAAGAATGTCTTCACCCCATATGTACACGTCGGATGATAAAAGAAAGAATGTCGCCCTAATATCGGTACAACTGTTTATTGCGCGCTGTTTATCAGGTTGAAACTTTCTATGCCGTCGGCCTTTGTAATTATTTATATACGTATTATTCCTTGATTTTAATGTCCATTTTATGCTAATAATCGCATATCTTTAATAATTATTATTTACTATCTAAGGTATCTGGCCTGATTACAAGACAGTATGTCGATACTTACATGCACAATTGGCTAGTGGCCGCATTCCAGCTAGTCTCCGACGAGAGTTTGAGTGCCGCAGAGAACTGTCGCCTTTCTTTGCGGAGCAGTACGCACATTGGTTGAACTTTGGCTCCATCGTAAATTCCTCGTAATTCGAAACACGTCGCTTCCATTTTGAAACCCAGCCTATCAGAAAAGTAATGCGAAGTTAGCTTATTGATTGTAAATAAAGAATTTCTCCAGTCACTAACATTTTCAGCTGTCTTGAAGCAGGAATACTAAATTCATTTAACTTTCTTTGTCTAAGCTTATATAAAAATATTCCAATCTGGTGAGAATGGCTTGCTTAAAATAGGTTAGTCTTTGTTTCAATGTCCTACACAGCTGTTTGAAAGCATTCACGCTTCCCAGACAGTTTTAGTATAATCGGGTGTTAAATTATTGAATGACAGAGGATTTTACACTGGTTCACTCGAGCGCCAACAAAGGTAGATGAAAGTTCACCAGGCTTACTGATGATTGACGATAATGCTACTACTGCTGAACAGAATTTCATCAACATAATATGCTGATGCCTCTTAACAATATAGAAATAAAATTCCGAGCAGTTTGTGGACTGCAAATTAACACTGGGTTGCTCGGTTCTGGTTGGTGGTTGAGATGCTGTCGGCCAGGCTATTCTTCACTGAAAGGCCTGGTATGAAAATCTGGCAGCGTCGAAACTCCACCAGCATAATTCATCGAGTCATAAAGACGCATAAACTTTCTCACTACCGGAAAATTCCAGCTTCCAGTGATAGTAGCCGTATCCCAGTGCCATCCTATAAATTTCTATGTGAGTGAAGACAATTTTTTAAATAATCGTTTTTCGTGTTGCTTTTCGAAGCAAATTTCACGTTGACTAATAAATGTCTAGATTTCTCTTACAGTTTTTCACTACATCGATAGACATAGCACATTGTCGTTTCATTTAATTTCTTTGTTACTTTTTTATCTTTATTTTGATTGTTTCTTTTTTATGTACCAAAACGCATGTAGTCCCCCAAAAATGGTTATATGTCAGCTTGGTATTTTATCACAGGTCTTTAACATATGTGTTTATTTATTCCAGAGATTGAATATTATGCGCATCAGAAATGGAGAGTATTTCTTTAATTATATAACAGTTTTTAACGCGTTTGATACACGCCAGTAGTCTCGAAAGGTCTCTTTACAAATTGTGGAGCACAGTCTATCATTGTAAAGGAGAAAATTTGATTGGAGAGTAAAACCAGTGTACACTTGCTGTGTGTGCGAAGTGAATACCAATGTAAGATAATAACATAGATGGCCATTTAGTCATTAACAATCACTCAGTAGTCCGCTGGTCCGTTCACAACCGTAGGATATCGTTTTAAAAAACTCCCTTGAGGAGCATACCCTTTAATTGGTCATACAATTCCTGGGTGGAAAAACTATAACTGGTAATGCACACCTCCAGCATATACCAGTTTCGTTGTGGTTTCGTTCAACAAACATCACGGAAATTTGAACATTAAAAGGCCGCATTTCACTTTCTCTTCAATGCTACACAACTTTTATTTTTTATGAATATTTTATTCAAAATGTGTCACGGTGCGAAATGTGCCTTTTTGAAGTTTGTGCGATTATTAGCCTAATGAAAGATAATATGAAATGCAAAATGAGGTATATATCTTTGTCTGATATTATTACATGCAGTATATATATATATATATATATATATATATATATATATATATATATATATATATATAAATTACTTAAGATAGCAAGGGCATGCCATCTACTAGACCGTTGCTTCGCTCTTATTGACCAGTTCTTCACCAGTGGTCTGGATTGCGGACACGAATCAAACTAAATATATAAATATGAATACGATTATCCGAGCAATTAAACAATAAAATAACTCGTGGTTTCTTTATCTTTTGCAAATTAATCTAAACGATTAGCTCTATAAATAGTATATTAAGTAATATACCTTTTTCTTCCGGCATCAATAATAAACTGTCGGGGGCATATACATATATATATATATATATATATATATATATATATATATATATATATATATATATATATATATATATATATATATATATATATATATATATAGAAGAGAGAGCGAGTATTACTATTATTCTTCCTTAAAGTTTGTCACCGTGCTTATTTTAATTAAATGCATCATAATTCTAATATACTTATGAGTTAATTACTATAGCCTTGCTGATTTGGCTACCATATTTAATGATATAAATATTCAGGTAAACATGTGATGTTTTTTTCATCTTCGGTCAAAGGTTACTTTAATTTGTGATAATCATTAATTACTATGGTAAGCAGCATCACATTGCATCGCATAGCTGATTAGCGTGATATACATACACAAAGTTATCTGCCAAAATCTAACGTTCGAGCAGAAACATTACCATGTTTTTTTAGCTTTTCGCGTGCATGCTAGCATGCTTGAACGAGTAGTTGGTTCATAAAAAGTTTTGGACAGCTCAAAACAGGTTTTTTATAAAATTTAACTTATTGGAGGTATTTTCTAATATACTTTGGTTAAACATAGCAAGAACACGGAGATTCGTGTACGTATGGCGATGCGCATTCTGCTTCTAAATTGCTAAACTGAAACGCAAATTAAACAGCTACGTACTTCACCTTATGCATATAGCTTGAAGCCCTTCGGTAGTCTTTCGTGTAAGTAATAGTTTTTGCTATACTGACGATGAAGCGTACATTGTGTACGCTAAGTGTCAATCTGAAATGCAATGAATCCTTTAATTCACAAAGAATCACATTTCCGTGTAATACATCGTTTTTTCCTTTGAAAATGTGAACGTTTCAGTGATTATTAGTTACACGATCACGAATCAAAGGTTATGCTATGCTGCAGATACTGAACAAAATTTCGATAATGCGATGCTTAAGCACATTTTCTGTTTATGCTCGTTGCTACTATTAGTAGCATGATTCCATGTGTGTTAATTTTTAATTTCTTTTATTATTATATACGTTCAACGAATACTATTTTTCCACGTTGCTCTAGTTCTTTTTGTACATTATTTTAATACGTAAAGATTACAGTGATTTATCACAATTTAAAAAAAAGTTATGGATCATTGATCTCATCCGTTTGTTATAACCTCTTGTACTCAATCATACGATAGGATGCAATAAAATTGTATCGCGATAGCGCTTATCCTGTTTGGGTATCTAACGTTGCAATTTCTAACTGGTAATAAACTTTATTTTTCGATTTTTCCCGTTACCACGCTTCTCTTGTATGAATTTAAGAAACAATTTTAATACTATTATATTTTTTGCTTCAAAGAATGTAGCCGAATGAGCAACAATTCGGAATCAGAATACCTGGTTTGATGTGTCCATCAGAGTCAACTTTATCAGTTATCATTCTGAATTTATTACGTGTCATATGTGCAGCAAATGCAGAAGCACTATTTCTTGTTCATGTTAGGTCACTTTTTTACATTATACAAAAACGACATTCTACTTCTATGGTATTAAATTCTCTTAAAATCTCTCAACGCGAACAGCAGCTTACTCATAATTTCTTATATATAGTTGGTATTGTAGGACGTACCAAAGTAACCCAACCGAATCCTCCGATTGGATTTCCTGTTTGTTTCTACATATGGGACCAATCAATTCAGTTAGGAATAGCATAAGCATAGCATTAGGCTTTTATGCCTACATCGAGTGGCAATGTTTCTGCATCGAAACACATTTAGCGTTCAGATATACATTTCTTTTTTATTCTATTACTAACGGAATCACTGTACAGAATATCGGCCTCGGATTAGACAAATATTCACCTTGAATTTGTCACACAGAGAATCATATAGGCCGATGTTGGTAGACAAATTCATGTTGTTGTTATGCCATAATACACAAGTTCCGTTTAAACAAAATATTGTAAGAAAACGAGGTTTTTGCTGTTTTGCATCAGTTTGTGATGGATTTTGTTAAAATCTCCGAATTGTCTCTTTGGCTTTCAAATTGGTTGGCTGAAATATCTCTCATTATTAATTACCTTTGTGCATTTTTTTAACTTTTCTGGCATACGTAGTATTAGTTGCGTTTATCTTAGCATTATTTGTGCAAATGCCCTCTGTTGCCTTATTTTGTTTAAAGTGATGCTTTAATCCGCTGTTAATACGGTTATTCTCATCCATATTTTAGCCACTAATTTTCTATTTTAAATTGCAATACGGCGTAATTTTCTGGCGCGTTTAACACAATTTTGAATGTTTTCTCCTAGCGCAGAAACAAAATCAAGCTATACGATAATAAATATTGACTGTTATAGGAATAAATTAAAATGTTTTTGTTACATTTTTGCTTATTTTACACTTTTTAATTTTTTCTGTCATTTTCTTGTTATATATATTTTGTCCATTGCCTTCAAATATTACACATTATATTTCTTATCAGGAAGAATAAAAGATTAATAACCAAGTGGATAATGACCATTTATTTCGAGAATTATAAACTTCACTTTACAATCTTTCATGTATCAAATGAAAACCCAGGATGTACATAAATGAAAGATTGAAAAGTGAAGCCTAGTAATCTTGAAATGAATGGCCATTATCTGCTTTGCTTTTAATATGTTTTTCCTATATATATATATATATATATATATATATATATATATATATATATATAAGCGTGCGGTATTTGGCTAATTGATTGAATTTATATCGCTTTCAAATTTATATTTGACAAATCTTTCAAGTCCTACATGCTGTGGTATTTGTCCGCTGCTTTTCTGGTTAGTTTTCTTCCTTTTTGCTCGTTTTAACTAGTTTATTACTAGCGGCACACGTTACTATCTCTTTCACTGATTCTCGTACACAATGATCTTCTTATTTCTTTGCTATCTATTCCAAATGCGGGCTATGCATTCGACCAGTTTCAGGCGATTACAATCCCTTAACTTTTTTAAATGTTTTCCACTGCGAAAAATTATTCAACTTACTATTTGTTTTTTAATCTTAACTGATTTAACCATGTATTCAACGAAGCACAGGCACCTTGGGATGTTATTCGCCTAACCTACATTGTGTATGAATTATGCGTTTTTAAGAGACGTCTTTCATGTAAATTTTGCTGAAAGAACGTTTTTACATTCAATTTTTGTTTTTCCATCTTAACTCTCGCTGTGATTGCTAATCAACATGATATAAATATAACAGTTAAATACTGCTTTTGATATAAATATACCTTTTATCAAGTCTGGAACTGCTTGGTTTGAGATTTAATTCTTTCTATGAAATCCCATGTCGAGTTTACCTCCAGCTTACTGCAGAATTCCTGTTTTATTCTATGTAGTTCTCTTCCGTAAATAGAGCCAATATTAGGAAGAAAATAAAGACGTTTCGTCTTGACGGTTCGTGACAAAGTCCATTGACATACTGCCTCTATTCCAGCTTCCAGCATCTTTATATTTGTAAAGGCGAATAACCTTCACTCCTGATGAATCTCTGACCTAGCCTAACGAGGCTAACGAGATGGGCTTTGTATTTTGTCTTTTTGGTACAAACCTTTACCCAGGGTTATTTAATTTTGAATCTGCTTTTTTGTTCTACCACCGAAATCACTGTAAGCCATTTTACTTAATATTGTCCCTAAAGGCACACTTGTGGTGTATGTACATCTGTCTCATGAGTAGATATTATGTATCGTTTTATTTCCAGAATGAATTGCATACAAATTTTGATATTAGTTTGTTCACCAACGTGATAGCCATCTCATTGGCTTAGGGTGTTTTTTACTACGGGACAGAGTTGATCTGTTTAATTGTGACACCTGCTGACAATAGTATCTCGTGAAATTGAGCAATCCGACTGAACGTTCTTTCTTGTTTTGACTAATCTCGTCCTGGACAGGACTGTGTTTGGTAATCAGTGAGTAGAATATAATATAATATTTACATTTGTGGTGGTAAATTTTGTTTGAAATAGTAGACGCTAGTACACTTGTGTAGGGCATTTCCAACACTATTCATGATCTGAACACCTACTTTTTGTTTGGTAATTCTTTTGTTCTATGCCTTATCAAAATAAGCAGCTGGCCAAATTGATTGAGGAATTCAGTAGACTGGTTTGTTTAAAAGAAAATATTGATTAATTACGTGTACTAAAGATGCAAAGAGCTTTCGTGTAATCGGAAATTTACAGATTTCCGCAGACTTTCTTATTCTAAGAAGAAGCATGAAAATACGAATTATTTCCGTAAATTCTGGCCTACCGACTCTATTCTTGACAACTAAGTCTATCAAAGCGACGACGTGCATGGAATCGTACTGTTGCTCTAATCTAAAGTGTCTTTTGTGAAATTAAACAACTTCTATTACTAAGAGTGACTTTTTCATTGGTAATATTTATACCAACACCATAAAAGCATTTCAAGGCGATTATTTCAATTTTCTGAATAAGCTATTTTCATTGCTATTGTAACATTAAAATTTCCCGATTTTATTCACACAAAGCATCGGCTTGGAACCAGATGCCTTTACATAACTTTGTTGCACACTACGCATTGAAAGAGGCTACGTGTTTAGGAATGCGCGTGTTGGGAACACTAAGTCGTGCTAACGAAAGGAAATTCGTAAACTATGCTTGTCGTGCACTATGAGTGCATTCCGAAGTATTCATCTCGGATTATTTGCAAAGCGGCTGACTGGTATGAATGGGGGAATTGCACGTTTGAAGTGCCCGACATTATTTGACCGGTATGCGGAGCCTACTAGTGACTTTACAGCGAACACGGAATTTGTGCTTGCTTCAGACTGTAGCATATCCGTCTAGTTGCAATGTCTAATGTGTAAATTGCTAAAATCATTAACGTTTATTGAATATTGCTTTTGTATTTGTAAGAAATAAAAACAATGCGATTGCATTCTCATTGTGATCAAAATGAGTAGTGACTTCCGGCCTTTGGAAAACACATCTACACGGCTCGAGATGTTAGTGCATAACGTAATAGATTTATGCTTAGACTATTTTAATTTTTAGTAAGATTATTTTTCTATATACTCTTTTGTATTAAAATAGCGGGTTCAACACAACACCTGGTGTTTACGTTATTTAAATTTGATAGTCTTTCGTTTAAATGCCTTCATTTTGATTTTCCTCGTATATTTATGTTATCGTTTGTGTGTTTGTGTGTGTGTGTGTGTTTGTGTATGTGTGCATTTGTTTTATATACAGTATCCACTAAGACATGAACTTTCCTTGCATACTGTTTTGTATAGTATTATCTTGATGGCAATCACTTTAGTTATTGTTTTCTAGAAGAAACAATAATATCTTCATAAATATTTATAATAAAATAAATGGCGAAACATTAATCAATTTATTTTGTGTGAACTGTTTTATTTCGATAATAAAGGTTGATTTGCTTTTTTTAAATGTCGTTCTATTTCTTTATGCCGCTATGAGTCCAGCTATGCCAGCTATGAGTCCGTATATATTCTATCCCGTTGGAAATACGAAAGTAAAATGATATAGATCTCATAGAGCACGCATTAGCACTTATTGCTTCAGTTCTTTAAAAGTAATCGTGACCGCAAGTGTAAACCAGGTCGTAACAGTGAAAGTAGACATAGCATTGAATGCATCCTTTAATAATTGCTAAACGATAGAGCGGTTATATTTCATTTTTTAGTTTATTACGTTATTAAATAAGAGAGCTATTCAGCGTAATTATGTACATGTCTATAGAACATCTGGATTAGGGTTGAATAGTCAATTAGCAGTTCAGCTTCTGTTGACAAATGACAAGGTTTGCCTTGAGGTATTTTTTTCAGGCACTATTTGAACCAACTCTAATGTTTCAATTGCACTATCATTCTAGATTCAATTTTGGTAACTCAATTTTAATGTTCTTTCTTTTGTGAGCAATTGGCTAAAATGGAAGATCTCCACAGGCAGGGGCAGGAAATGAAACTCCGGGATAGACGAATGACTGTCAGAACAAGGTGGCTAAAGGATAGACTTCGCGGTTGATGAAAGTCGTTGAGCCATGCACAGATCACAAGAACGCGATCCACAGCTTTGTTTAAGTGTTTTGGTTTAAGCATGTGGTGTGTCTAAATGCAGTTTTATGCTCCATAGCTGATGTTGTAAGCATGGTGTGCCATAATCCAACTGTTATAGGGCCGTTATTTCAAATTCATCCTATACTGAGAAAACATTTCATGGCTCAAACGATTTGTTTAGGTTTAAAATTGTCCTACATATGCAGTCCTTAACTAATAACTTTCCATGTCGTAACTAATTTAGATTTTTTATAATTATCGGCAATGGATATTATTTCAAAGCTATCCAAATTATTCTGAAATCATGACAGAGTAGGCTGATTAATTTTCAAACAGACTTTTATGGTAATTTTGTATTAGGTGTTGCACACCTAGTAACAAATTAGTTCAAATATGACCAGAAGAATAGACGAAAGAAAGGATGAACGGAAATTATAATTTCGTGAATATTCGTTTCGTGATTACTGGCGACTCGTCAGAAGGAGCTGGTATTACGCCCTTTACCCACTACATATTTGGGTGAGGAATGTGGGATAATGGGACGGTATAATCTCCTAGACGAATGTGTAAACCTGCAATAGTGAAGCTAACATCATCTAAAGTCAACGACAATGCGACTTCAACGCTAACTCACACTATATAATATATATACCGAGTCTGTAAAGGATACTAACACAATGGCTATTGTGTTAGTAACCGATACTAACATTATTGTACCGAAAAGGTACATGGTACTAACACTATGGTTACCAAGTCGGTACATGATACCAACCAGATGGATATCAATATATGCTAAAGTTCACCGAAATTGAGACTTACAACAATTTCTGAACACCTGTTACTCTAGTAAATCCATACACTGGCCTTTATCGATATCAGTTATCACATTTCGCGGTAAGCATGACATCATTCAATTCAATATATTACAGTTAAACACTGTTTTGTACTTTGTACTCAAAGAACCCCAAAAACTCTGGCTTTGATCGATGTCAGTTATCAAATTTCGCAGTAACCATGACATTTTTCATTTATATAAAGTTAGCTTCTCTACTGTAGGTTTATACATTCGTATACGAGATTGTACGGTTCTATTTTCCCACATTCCTCAACCAAATATATAGTGGGTAAATGGCGTAATACCAGCTAGTCATGATTCGCCAGTAATCACGAAACGAATGTTCACGAATTTATACATTTCGTTCATGCTTTCTTTGGTTTATCCTTCCGGTCATATTTGAACCAATTTTCTACTAGGTGCGCAACACCTAATACGCAATTGCATGTATATTATTTCTCCGCAACAGACAGTATCTAAAGGCATTTATAGTCCTTGATAGGTTAATTATCTGGCGTATGTAACTACCACTGACGAAGGCTTATATTAGCTTAGCACACTATATTTTTGGTGGTCATGTTGAATAAGATCGATGTGTGTTTGGGACATCGTCGGACGAATAAATGAGGAATGCAATGACTAACGTTTGGCTGATTAGACAGATATTCAAATGAAAATAAATCTTTATTTGCATTATTAACGGTAGAAAAGTTTTATATCAAACAGACATGCAGATGTATAGTTCTCCCGCACTCTTGGTTCCAAAACAATCTATACCAGTACGGAAGAACTGAACAGGCCTCATCTAATTTATTTGCTGTGAGATTCCAATTGATTTTCATCCGTCAAAGTGTCTTTTGATGAGTGAGGATGAGGTGTGTAGTTATCGAGTGACGAACGTGCACCGACCGTGCAGAGAGTACTAAAATCTTTTTACGATGTTTTAATTTCTTCGCATTTGACTTACAACCATTATGAGCATCTGCTTCAATAGTAGCTTCATAATCTAGCCAGGAACGACATCATTTATCAAATTCTCGTCGTAAGCATGGATCTAGCTAGTTAAGCATGCAGTATGCATGAACACTTTGTTGACATTTATGAATATGCCAAACTCAACCCGGACGATTGATGTGAACTCTCGGTGTTTGGTAAATGTTCGCAAACTTTATTTAAGCAACAATAAATCAGTTCTGCCATTTAAATAGACCATTTATTGACCTGCCATTTTTAATCCTATGGCAAACCAAACGTTAAATAAAGCTCTAGGGAATCTTTCTATCGTATTAACATAAAAAAAACTGGTTAATCGTGGGCATTTTATCGAGGTTAAGGAGTTCAACTCTATTCTTCCTCGGCAAACTTTAGCTGAAATGGGGTTAATTATTTTTTTGCGTATGATTGTTTAAGTAAGTGTAGTTCCTGATTTGTTCAATTTGATTTCGATAGACAATTGAATATGTAGCATCTATATGGTATCCAATGCTAAATTGTTAATAAGCTATGATTTACACATATCAATAGTTTTTCATAGGAAAAATAATCCCATTAAATGCATTTCGGTTTTGCAGATTGTACTCCTTTAAACGAATATTTTATATGTTAAATTATTCTTCAGTCTATGCGTAACTGACTATAGCGTTCTATATAAATAGAGTTCTATCTTATTCCTTCTGTAGAAGAAATTCTGGCTTCCGAATGTTTGGAGTTGCAGGTCATGTAGGCGTCTACAGTGCAACCATCAACTGAGACATCCACCGCGCATGGAAAGCGCAAAGCCGTGTTCGACTTCGGTAAAGCTGAGACGAGTTACTAATACTAAATGTTATATCAATATTATTTGGATAGTTTGACATAAGAAGAGGCTGTTATCTACAAACAAACTTATAGCCGCTTTAGAGAACTTTGTAGGATTACTTGAAGAAGGCATCATTAGACCATCAAAACGTTCTCGGTCAAACTTATTTCACTTGGCCTTCAAGACTAGTGGATCCTATGGAGTTCGCGGTGATTATGAAAGCAGGTGCATATATCATCCCCACTATTAACGCATTAATTGACCTTAAAAAGCCTACTATCACATTCCGGTAACACGTAAATACATAGAAAAGACAGGCGATACCACTGTTCTTGGTTTATTCTAATATCGTTGCATGCCTTTTAGTGTTAATTGCGCTACCAAGACGTTTAATATAGTTATGCAAAACGTTCTGCACGACAACATATACTGTATGTTATAACTTTAGTCTTGGCTTAGTCTCTCACGCTGTGCATCTGAAAAATGCCATATCTCAAAATAAATTGTGAAAAATCAATAATTCTGACAACCTCAGTTAATATCTTATTGATCCGAATTCAACACAAGGTAGTGCATTCCAAAGTGAGAACCTTCCGTTGCCTAAATCTTTGAAGGCTTGTCCTGATATCCTCGCGTTTCTCAAATATTACGGAAAGTTCTTTCCTTGCCTATCGGTAAGATTATATCCGTTTGACAAGAGCCCACTGTTTCCTGTTTGTCACATGTCGATGAATGGCTTCGTCATGCAGTCAACTCAATAGCAAGTGCCACTGCACTAACACACCTGGATTTGAAAATATCATTTCTGGTGGCATTTGCGATCGGCGTGACATTGGAATGAGTGGCAAATGGAGTTCGGAAATTATAAACCTATGCTCGCGTGCCACGCAACTAGCAGACACTAGATACGATACTAATTCAACTTCTAGGTTAAATTTTATGACAAGCTTTTTCGGTCTTTTAATGACTCTTGATATATCAGGTCGGGATCCACTGAATACGGTCTACTGAGCACCTCAACCCCCAAATCTCCTTCCCAGAAATGCTAGCAAAAATTGTGGCCCATCAGTTAATTAAATTGGCGTAATACTTTTTGCTTTAATATTTACCTTTGAGACTGGGCTGTAGCTTTCAGAAATCTTCTGAATCTGCTTCATTTTTATTCTTTCGCTTATACGTGAAAACTACCTTGTATTCACATCGGCCCTAAATAGGGCCCTTTGAGCGTTTGATTTGCTTCAATGGTATAAACCCGACCCAACGTGTAATTTAATCGACCCTGTAATGCAGACTTTTCACTCTTGCGCCATATACAGTGTCCAGCAAGTCGATAAAATAATTTTTTCGGCCAGTTTTGGTTTTCAACACCGTAGTTAATTGTCATATTGACATTAGTTACGAATAACGTTTGGCATGCCTGGTCATTTCAATTGCGACTGCAATGTTTCAATGGGACGACCAGCACACAAATAACCCATTTTTCAAGGTCGAAGCCTTATATGTTTCGGGCACCGGAATGTCGCTTTCTTGACTATTTCTGGGCATGTGGAATCATTGCCCTGTGCATTATGATGGCTCAGTTATTCCGAAGCAGATGTGCTCAGGTTTGAGCCCTGTCCTCAAAAAAATTCTGGGCAGTACGTGAAGAGTTCCCAATAAAGACGAAACCGTTCTGGTATGAATTGCCTTTTCTACACTAAACATTGTTTAGTTTATACTGACAAATATATGTACATAATGGGTCAGGTGTTTATATCAAGGTCACAAACTTGACCAAAGTAATTTTTCTCAGCACCCGCGCAACCTATGTTCATTTAAGTATAAAATTGTGGCTTGGTATATATAATATTGCAATTGTCCTCAGTATATATTAAATCGGACATAAACAAATCAATCATTATTTGGAACATCTTAAGTAAGTTTTGAAACAAAAAGGTGCTCTAGTTAATTGTAAATGACCAAGGGATATCTACAACACGATATTCCACATTTCTTAGAGCCGCACGCTTTTTTGTCAAAAGCCTAGGTATAGGTCAAACAGTGTTAACTACTTTCCACGCGCGATCATGCAAGTTCGGAATGAGATTTTTTTTAGGTTAGGTTACGGTGTTTAATTGGCAGAAATCATCTGACGTCGGAGCGAAACGTCCTTTTCGTAATATAAAGCACATATGCTCGAAATACAGATGAGGATAGTTCATGAATGCTAGCTTTTAATGTCTATTGCGTTGCTTGAGTAGCTGCCGATAATTTTTTTGGAGGAGCGCCGTATACGCTTTGAGGTATGTAACTATGACTTAACACTAGCCACAACTTAAAACGGTCGAATGTGGTCCGAGATATTCTCTCAATCAGTGAGGTGGATTCAAAATTCCTTCCAACACCAGGGTAGCTGACTTGTCTCACATAACAGCGGAATGACATGTATTTTTTGAATGGAAAACTGGATTTCATTTGAGAGCGAGTTTATCTCTCCGTTTTCAAACTTTATGCTTGATTAAATGATTATAAAAGATTTATTAAATAAAGGTTTTCTAAGGTAAATTGGGCGTTTCCATTTAATGCGCGAATTAGGGATCCAGAAAATACATGGATTTCATTTGATTCTAGCTTTGCAAATATAGAGCTGCATTCGAGTTCGTTTTCAGATCCGAATACGATTCCGGAGTATATCCTTGAAATTTTACAATTGGGCTATCATTGGCAAAATGTGTTTCTTACTTTGACATGGATACCAGTCTCGAATAGGTCAAGCTTAGGATACTGTGAAGAAATTAGTTGGAGAGCTCAGCTGACTAAACTGGAATTTGTGAAGCGACAGATCATTCAAAAGCTGCTTTTCACTAAAACTGTTACTTGCGTCTAGTTGATATTTGCTAATGCATAC
Source organism: Eudiplozoon nipponicum (assembly GCA_029291075.1). Taxonomy (NCBI): domain Eukaryota; kingdom Metazoa; phylum Platyhelminthes; class Monogenea; order Mazocraeidea; family Diplozoidae; genus Eudiplozoon; species Eudiplozoon nipponicum. Next base: position 6,923 of record JAQBSW010002752.1, on the reverse strand, counting down.
AGATTATCAAGTCTATAGAAAAATTGCATCCGCACTATGTACTTGCCTAAATAATTTCGCTAAAGCGCCAGAGACCCGTCTACGTAATCAGCAAAATTTTGGCTAGCGCGGCAATGATCAACATAATGGAAGATATACAAAGGGTGCATAACATGTTGGTTTCATGTACATTGCGAAATTTAGCAGATCAGAATTTTATGAGCTTGAGAAGCACATTCAGTTCAGAAATACTATGCCGTGCAGGTACGCTGTATGAGTCTAGGCGGGCTCCGTGGTTTTCCAACAAACGGTGAACTGATCCTTTTGCGGCTTTTCGAATAGAGCATAATGATGTGGCCTGAGATCAAACAAATAACCAACAATTGTTGAGATCGGTTTTTTAGGAGTTCTCAAAGTATACTTCAAAGTGAACTCCGAAATATATGTCCTAATTACGAGATCACGTACCCAATGTTCTAATTGAGAGATAAGCAAATGTGACCATATTGTGGTTAGATATGTCGGAATTAAATGTCCGAACATGATATTATCCACTATTGCCTTATAATAATAAATAGGTTGATTACACAGGCTTTCTCTAGTACTACTGACAATGTATAAACGTTGGGAAGCAAGAAGTAAGATGCCGTCAGTCTAAAACTAATATGAGAAAAGAGTTCTGCATGCTAGGAAATTTCAGAAGTGTAACTGGCATTCCATATTACCAATTAGCCGAGGAACAATTGCATGACTTAAATTGTATAACAATTTACTACAAAAGACGTCATTGAAATAGAGTTGTTTGGTTTGCTGCCATACAAATTTTTAGCAGTATGTAAAATGGTAGCAAGACACTAAAACGGTGAAGGATCAAACTTTTGTGGTTGAACCGCACTCGCATGGCTTTATGTAGTGAATGCCAGTGAAAAACAGCTTTGTGACCAGTATGAACCAGAAATATTTTGACAAAGTTAGAACCACACAGGCAAGAAGAATGATGCATCACTTTGCTAAAGAGAGATGCAACTAAGTATATTCGCTTTCTATAACGAGATAGCGTATACGTCAGAGACTCCCCATTTAAATAAAAAATTGCAATGTTTTTGTGCTTGCATTTTGTTGGTTCCTTGTACAAATATGGTATGGAGAAAAACGTTTTTGTATTATAATTAATAAATGAAAGTTGTTTGTTGAAACTTTTTGTGTATATTTTAATAGTTCGTTCATGCTAGATTGCAACTTTCGTAAATTTTACAGATGCGTTCATTTTTTTAGAGCAAGGTTAGCTAGCGTGTTGCAAATTCCATTTCTGTTCAAATGATTAAACAAAATTAATACAATAAGCTTATTTTATCGCAAATTGTGCATTTGAATTTAATGCAGGAGTTAGGAGGCGAGATGATACATTTATTTCAGTTTGTTTTGACATTTCAGTTATATAATTGCGTTCCAGATAGACAGAGGATCCGCATGCGATTTCAGCGTATATCCTCTCCAAGTTGAAATTTAGACCAATATTAGCATAATATTCTTTAAATCAAGTTTGCGAGCTTGAAGTTAACACCAATCCCATTGTATTTAACCAGACATCGAACAACATAATGAAACTATCGCCAGCCGCAACGCACCGACGCGTTTCGACCTTCAAGAGTACGATGAAAAACTGACTATCGAGGATCAACCCGCATTGAATATATATGGCAAACAATTTAGATATGCGGCTCTTCCTTCTAGTAGTCTCACATAAATTGAACTTGACTGGAAATGTCGGCTGCAAAATTTCTATGCAGTCACGAACATTAACTGTTTGCAGTTTTCGCCACATATACATATATAGGCAACACAATTTAACAATAATTCATTGCGCGGGTGGTGGTAACAGTTCTTTAAATCAAGTTTTCGAGCTTGAAGTAAACACCAATCCCTTTGTTTTTAACCAGTCGTCGAACAACATAACAAAACTACCGCTAGCTGCAACGCACTGACGCGTTTCGACCTTCCATGATCATCATAGTACGACGGCAAACTGACTATCGAGGATCAAACCGCATTTAATATTTATGGAAATCAAATTTAAATGATGATCATGGAAGGTCGAAACGCTTCAGTGCTTTGCGGCTGGCGGTAGTTTTAATATGTTGTTCGACGACTAGTTAAATACAATTGGATTGGTGTTTTCTTCAAGGTCGCAAACTTGATTTAAAGAATTGTTACCACCATCCGCGCAATCAATTATTGTTAAATTATTTTGTTTATTTATATTTATGTGGCGAAAACTGCAAATAATTAATGTTTGGGACTGCACAGAAATTGTGCAGCCGCCATTTCCGGCCAAGTTCAATGTATGCGTGACTGCTAGAGGTGAGAGCCGCATATCTAAATTTGATTTCCATATATATTCAATGTGGTTTTATCCTCGTTAGTTAGTTTGCCATTATACTCTGATGATGATCATGGAAGGTCGAAACGTGTCCGTGCGTTGAGACTGGCGGTAGTTTTGTTATGCTGTTCGACGACTGGTTAAAAACAATGGGATTCGAGTTTACTTTAAGCTCGCAAACTTGATTTAAAGAATTTTCACCACCACACGCGCAATCAATTATTGTTAAATTGTGTTAGAAAAATATGTTTTATCTTTTGAAATGGATACCAGTCTTAAATAGATCAAGCCATGTAACTTAAATAAATTAGTTTGAGGGCTCAGCAGATTAAACTGGAATTACTGAAACAATAGATAATTTCAGAATGTTTCTTTCACTAAATGTGATACAGAACTGGCGCCTGCAACGTATTCAGTAGTTCATGCAGACTAGAAATTTTCTACAAACTTTGACAAACGCGCCACGGACTTATATTCATAATCTAGATAGGGCGCCAGGAACCAGCCTACAGATTCAGCAATATTTCGTCTTATGTTCCAGGGACCAACCCAACGAAAGAGCTACATAGATTATCATTCATTTTGTTCTCAATTCTAGTAGGACATTTGGCAGATATGAACACTATGAGCTTGACAATCACATTCAGTTCAGAAATGCATACTATAATGCCATGCAGGTATATTGTATGTGCCTAGGCGGGTTAATAATTATGCAAGCTCAATGATTTTCCACATAATAGTGAACAGGATTTTGAAATTAACGCTACAATGGGGCCTGGTAACGCCATGTAACCGGCGATAGTTGAGAATTTTCATCATCAAATTAACATAACAAGCTAACGTAGTGCAGTTAAGGAGAGGCTGTTATATTCATTTCATCTCAAAGCTGTTCAAGAAATGTTTTCTAGACAACTGCGAGAAGACATCACTTGACAATCGAAAAGTTATCAGCCATTCTCGATACAATTTATCTCCAAAAATAACGGAACATACAGAGCCTGTGCGGAACTCGGTGATCAAAGCCGCCACATATGCTATTCCGACTACAAGCACATTGCTACCAAAGCTCTGTCGTAGTAATTATTCCTCAGTAATTGACCTTAGACAAGCACCTTTAAATATGGAGAAGACTGCTGTCATTACGACTTTTGGCAATTTTTAAAAACCTCGACTCGCATTTTGGAATTAAATGCATCACACAGATATTTCAGAGTTTCATGTATAACATTTTGTGCAACAAATCTGATTACGGTATGTCTTATCCCTGATAAAATACAGATTTTTAGTCGTGACCTGGAGTCCCACACGTAGCATACTAATTTACATCTTATCCAACTTAGCAGATCAGCAACTCAATATCAGAACACGAATTTTAACTACATTATTGATTTCCCAGGGCATCGTATTAAATCCCCAAGTATTGAACAATTATACTATAATTAAATACTGCTTGTTGCGAAAAACTAATATATATGCAAGTATGTATTAGGTGTTGCGAACCTACTAACAAATAAGTTCAGTTGTGACCAGAAGGATAAACCAAAGGCAGAATGAACGGAAAGTATAATCTCATTCACATTCGTTCCGTGCACTATGGTTTTCGAGTCGGTACATGATAGCAACCTGATGGATATCAATTTATGCTAAAGTTCACCCAAATTGAGAATTACAACAATTTCTGAACGCCTGTTACTTCAGTAAATCCATACACTCTGGCCTTGATCGATATCAGTTATCACATTTCGCGGTAAGCATGACATCATTCAATTCAATATATTACAGTTAAATACTGTTTGTTGCGAAGAACTAATATATATGCAAGTATGTATTAGGTTTTGCGAACCTAGTAACAAATTAGTTCAGTTGTGACCAGAAGGATAAACCAAAGGCAGCATGAACGGAAAGTATAATCTCATGCACATTCGTTTCGTGCTTATTGTATTATAATGACAAATTTATCAAGATATTTTATCACCAAAGACTTACAAGTATTTAATGAAATTATTTGAATTTCACAACTAATATCGCAAGTTCCTTTCCGGCCTATCAAAACATCTGGAACCGTTAGCTAGGCACATGAGCATTTGCAAATGTCTAATCAGAATCTCTAATATTTCGTGGTCTTCTGATGACAAGGAATTATTACTTCATGCGACCTACTTCTTAAAAAATGCCACCATGCTATCATATCCAGAATTTGAACGACATTCTCTATTAACTGCCGATTTTTTTAATTCGCAATCTTGATTATTATGGAAAGAGAGACCAATTCATATAGAAAGATAACTCTTAAACTGGACAATCAGGAATATGGCACTCTTTGTCAAGAACCAATTGCTATCCATGGCGCGGTGCTCACTACATTACCGTTATAGGCCGCAGAAGATTTGTTGGTTTACAGATGATGCTTTTCTACATAGGGTACTTTGAAATACAACTTAAACAGTTGTACAGTAACATGTTTGAAAGATGTATTTATTTGCTCAGTGCTGTCCTTCTTGTTGTGGATTTGACCGCATTTTTCTTGTGCGGGACAATTGATAGCACTCATAGGTCGGTAAAATCTTGAACTTCCTTCATCTTCAGATGATGACAAGTGAGAACCCATCAATTGAGGCCAAAAATTACATCATCTGAAGATGAAGGAAGTTCAAGATTTTACCGACCTATGAGATTGGAAATGAGATCTCGAAATATTGGTCCAGGAACAATGGAAAATCTTGATCCAATGTCATTTTCAGACAATCAGCTAATTGAAGGCTTAAAGAAGAAGGGACAAATGAGAACCCATCAATTGAGGCCAAAAATTACATCATCTGAAGATGAAGGAAGTTCAAGATTTTACCGACCTATGAGTAACATGTTTGGTTTGAAAGGTAGATTTCACGTCTTAGCGAATTGCAATCCCATATTTACCATGTAAATTGCGTTCAAAAATTATTTCCGTCGTGCTTTCAAATAAGAACGTCCCGCTACGATCACCTTTGTTCTTTCCATTCGCGGTCAACTCCATGACATTCAGAGAGTTCATCTTGATATCATTCCTCCTATGTACAGAAAAACGAAGCAATACTCGCGTTCAAAGATAAGTTGCTCACCACTCATTCAAATTTGTCTGGAGAATCTAGATGGGTTTACCTAGTGAAAAATTTACAGGTGCGCAACCTCACAACCCAATTTTGCCCAACAGACTTCAAAGAACGGTCATTGACTACATTCATTCCAATTCGCAATAAGGTAGTAGTAGTAGTAAGGTAGTAGACTTTCTAAAAAATGACAGGTTTCTTGGGTCACAAACTTAATCAGAATGCAAAGAATGGGTAATCGAGTGTGGCACATGCCAGACCAATAATATCATACGGCATAATCATTCAAACTTTGAACGATTTCCGCAATATACGCACGCCTAGATTCAAGGTATTAACAATATTCTAAACATAATTGAGCGATTTATTCTATGGAATGCGTTAGTATCCCTCGGCATAATTTCTGCATATGAAGTCACTTATCTTTTTATCTCTGAAGGTATAGCAAGTTATAATGTCTCCAACGAGGTTATTAAAGATGGAATCGTTCGATCGTTCCTAAACAGCCTTGCGGTTTACGGGATACGCTTCAAACCTGCCGAGCTTCAATTTTCTAATGTAATGGATGAGAAAAATACATGGTAAATCAAATCCGCTTTATCATTATCGTCCATTAATTGTAACTAGTTTGACGCATTACATTTGTTACTCTTTGCAATATATTTTCGTATACGCATATCTTTTCGAACATTCGTTTCACAACACTTGTATGTCGTGGACTTACACATTCACAACCAACACAGAATGACGTAGAACTTGAAGATTTTTGCCATTTTCTTCATTTCAATAATATATCAGCTTGGCAATCGACACATGACTTTCGTCCTGTCTTTGGTCATCAACAGTTCCACAGATGCAGGAAAGCATTTATTTGTAACGGCCATGTGGTAGCCTCACTAAAATTTAACTATCGTGTTACTTTTCTTCTTTAAATCAAGTTTGCGAGCTTGAATTAAACACCAATCCCATTCTATTTAACCAGTCGCCGAACAACATAACAAAGTTAGCGCGTTTCGGCTGGCGGTAGTTTTGTTGTGTTGTTCGACGACTGGTTAAATACAAGAGGGATTGTTGTTTACTTCAAGCTCGCTAACATGATTTAAAGCATTGTTACCACCTCCCGCGCAATCAATTATTGTTAAATAGTGTTACTTGCTTGATTTTATTTAGACATCTAAAATATTTCATTATCGTTCAAGTTGTGACATCTACTTTGGTAAGTATGTACAGGTTGAAACATTTTATGGAGCCACTTGAACTTGACGATATATATCCTTCTAGCAACCATCATGTCCAAACATTATAATAGCAATAACTAGTGGTTAATTAGCACCTTATCACTCATCATTCATTTAACGAGTATGCACAAGCAGTGCATCAGCAATATATGTTATATAATTGGTTAACTTATGGGTTGATCATAAACCTGTTGCTTAACTGGGTTGATTCTCCGCTCTATATTAAAAGTCAAGCCCCAC
>JAQBSW010002751.1:32500-96661 GCA_029291075.1 Eudiplozoon nipponicum | reverse complement strand
AAAGCTATAAAATGTTTAAATTTCGTGACTGCATAGAAATTGTAATGCCTCCTGGTTAACCTTTCCATTAGGTGGAGTCTATATAGCATTCCTTTTGCCCTAAAGTTCCAACTTACCATCCGCAATCTGTCATTACTGAACGGACACCATGTTGCATAGAGAAGTTGAATTGAATTGAACATTTTTGTAATAAAGCGAACATTGGTTGCGGTGGTGATAGTAATTTATTTTAATCAAGAACATGATCTCGATATAAATACCTGACCCATTGTGTGCATCCATTTGTCATTATACACTAAGTATTTTATAGTATGAAAAACGCAATTCATACAGTACACCGGTTTCGTCCCAATTAGGAACTTTTCAAGTAATCTGCAAAATTTTGCCCGCACACAGGGCTCGAGTTCGATTACGTCTGCTTTATAATCTGTGGCCCTGCCTACCCCGCCAACCCTATTGCACGCTATACATAATTGTCAATTTTATACTAACTTATGTATTTGCTGAGCCTTTCCTTCACTTGGAGCCTATATGGCATCTCTATTGAACTTAAGTTGCAATTGGCCACCCCCAACCTGTCACCATAGAACAGGCACCGTGCTGCCTTTAATAGTGCAATTTATTTGAACATTTATATAGCTAAACGTCCATTGGTTGCGTGGGCGGTAATGGCAATTATTTAAATCAAGTTTTCGGCCATAATATCAACATCCATTTCATTATATATATATATATATATATATATATATATATATTTCAATATTAACTAATCAGTTTATAGTGTATAAAAATGCAACTCATCCGGAGTAGATTTTATTGGGAACTATTCTTGTACTGTCCCCAATTTTCGGTTGACGATCTGAGCGTTGTCTGAGCCCTTAGTCAAGCGGTCAGTTGCAACTGCATGTCGAGAATGAACCAATTGGCCTGTTACAACTAAGTAAACTATGTGTTTCTGCCGCTAGGATTCGAAAAGCGCAACTGTCTCCGCAACCACAAATAAATAACAATACAATTAATGTGTTGGTCGAGGAACATTGTATATTCATGAATAAGACCATGCGCTGTTCCTGTTCTTGCTGATTAAGCAAATTCCGTCTGTGCCGATAGTACAATGCATTAACCCGATTCATGCAGAAGAATTCAAACTTTTAATTTTAACACTTATATTTGATCAGTTGCACCGTACCATCTAGTTCACATTGCACCAGGAGGATGCACAAATGTCAGTATTGACGAAAAGTACCATCAAATGTACACGTGCGTTTTGTGCCTACTGGCAACACATCAGAAGGAACCAGTACTAGAATGACAAAGTCTCACAAATTTGGCCAAGGTTGGAGAGAAAATTGGCCAGCACATTTGTTGTGCACCTCAAGACAAAAGTAAAGTAAAGCAGGTACACATGAAGTCAACCACAGCATGACTTCACAGTATGCTTATCATACAGAATGTATCGATGCCGTAAATGATAGCATCACCATGATTGGACACGTAGCATGACTTAGGTATGGTTGTTCTTAATTTTGGTGAAGTTTAGTCAACCTCCGTAATCAAGTTTTTGGTACCATTTACAGGCACGGTACATAGTGTACATAGTGAGTATGCTTGAAGCCAAAATGTTAAATAATCTTTGAAAATTAATCTATTATTGCTTTGAACGCACACGCACAAACACACACACACACATACAAACAAAATTACACTTATAGTAGCTTCTACTGTGCAATGTTCCCATATTACTGACCAAAAATAAAGTGGGTTTTGGCGTAGTAACAGTCTCTTTTGAGGAGTATCCAATAAGCATAAAACGCATTCGTGCATGGGAGCAAAATTGCAATTTTGCTAGGTTAAGCACAATGGAATTTGTGTTTATATGAAGCTCGCAGAAGTTATTTAAAGAAATGAGAGAAAATCTGTTCCGCATGCTGAGTGTGTGATAACCTTCTGATTAAAATTGACTAACTTTTTGCCGGGTCGGTTATTCATAACATGCAGATAAATGATGGCAGATATTCACTTCTGAATGTATAACCAGCACCAATGTTTCGTTAAAGACAAAAAAGGGCCAAACTTTAAGCGAGCTTGGCCCAAATGTTGCTTAACTACTTAAACCTCCCACTGAGTTGAGGAATTACCGTTAATATACGGGTCATAGGAACTGTCGTCAGAATTTGAATGAACATACACACACGCACACAAAAATGTAAACGAACGCGCGGATAGAACCTTTAATATTTTTATTGACGTTATTTTTGTGTGGAAATTTTATTCAGTCATGTGGAAGACTACGCGAAAACAACACCTATAAAACACGGAAGTGTACATGGAAAGCATTCGGATGTGCGCACGTGTTTGCCTCATTACGCTTAGACACCTACTGTTACGTGCATTGTCTGCATTAAATGGCGCATTGTGATTGGTTGTCCTCGTTCGGAATAATTTTCCAAATGGACGAATTAGACACCAATTCTCGTTCTATGCAGAATAGTTAGTTGATCGAAATTAAATATGTGCAAAAACTGTCTAAACGAAGTTTATATTTAGCCCGAATCTTTCCACGTGAACGCCAATTCCGCCTATTTATTGCTAACTTCTATAACATTTACCACGAAAGGCTTCGTACTGGCAAGAGGTTTTCCTATTCCAAACTGACTTTCACTAACCAAACAAGCATTCGTAAATAAATAGAGCACACAAACGAGCGATCACATAAGTAAGCCAACGTGTAATTGTTAAGATTCTTGACCTGTCTACAAAATTCGTCTGCCAGTCAAAGTATGTGTCTGTGTCTTTTAATTATGTTGTTTATGCCTTGGTCTATGTGATCGAATGCGAGATTGTTTTTTCCCGAGCGTGTAAATATGTTATCTCTTAGATGATCTATATTTCTGCAATATATCCGCGATTCTCCGCACCATCGAAATCCAACATTTCGTTCGTGTTCTTATCCATACTCATGCTTATGTGTGGTATTTAAGCCAAAAGTGATTATTGTTTTTGGTTATTAATTTATCCTGTCAAAATCAAGACATTCATTTGATTGCTAACATTCCGAATTGTTATTAATTTTTAATTTATTCACATCCCAAAAACAGATTTGGGCTGTATTAAAATGCCAATCAATATTTACTCTGAATTCGCAAAACATCGGTTTACTCGCCTTAATTATGGTCTACTCCTTAAATGAGAATGCCTGCTATCTTTAAGCGCTTGGATTTCATCTCGAAAACTAGAAAAACCGGTAAAATTGAAACAGAAAATTATAAAATTTGAGCAAAGTTATCGACATCCATTTAGTTAACAATACACTAAGCTACACACACATTTCACTCATTCACATAATTTTGCATCGTTAATTTTCCCACCGATGCTCTATTGCACTCATAAATAATCTTGCCTTATTTACGCTATTTTCGTGCATTTTGTTGACTTAACGCGAATGAGAAGTTGATTGGCTAATATTTAGGTGACAAATTATCAACACGCTCTTTTGTCATTGGCTTGTTTATTTCTCTGATAAAGATTGTGTCCGATCCAAACACAGCGCATACACTTTTCTATAAAATTTCCCACTTAGTTCGAGTTGCTTTGCCAATTTTAATTAGTAAGCGGACCGTTATAAAATAATGGTAATATTTATGTTGAATTAAGCCTAAATTAGATGAGATCTATTCTACTGATTACGCCATTTTCTGTACCAACAAAATTGTAATTTTGCAGGTGGGAGGCAGGAGAAAACAATACTGGCGTTAAATTATTGTTTTGCCGCAATTTCTCGTTTTTATCCTATTCGCTGATTCCTACCTTTTGATTTCAATTGGACTGCTATTGTTTTAACACCTTATTTGTGGAGCTGATGTAATTTTGCTTTCTTCATCTCGCCAAATTGAAACGAGGTTTTAGTGTGCGCAAGTTGAATGCGTGTTATCGAATAAATTTAACTACTGCAAAGATTTGGATGAATGTAAAGTGCACGCAAGTAGTACGAAAATCCGCCTCAATTTCTACCATTCTCTATTTCTCTCGATCTGTCTCTCTCTCTCTCCTCATCTCTCCCTCTGTACTACCAAATATTCAATCTCTAACTCCTGTCAATTGTTGCTATGTTTGTGTGGATTTCTAAACCCAATTACAGTCAAACGCAGGAAAATTATAGGAAAAAAGGAACAATTCAACAGTAAAAATTTCCCCAAGTTAATTACTGCATTAACTATCATCATCTGTGCCGTCGTCATCATTAACAACAGCAATCTCATTCCCATCATCTTTAGCACTATTATTATTATTAATATATCATCATTTATTTGTGTGCTATTTTCGGAAAGCCGATATTTTTTGCCCACTTAAGTGGAGCGTGTCGTGATTTCTTTCGGTCGTGGAATCTATCTTATCTCGAAGCTGAACAGGATTCAGCTGAATCCATTTTATTAGGAGTTTATTCGGGTCTTTCGCCAGACTCTTTCGAACTGGAATTGTGTGTGTGTATTTGTGAATTTTGTGGATACCTTCTGTCTTGATGTTGAGGATATTAATTGTATTCTAGAGTTTGGAGCTTAAACCACGCGCCTGAATCACAAAGTGGAACTAACTTGACATCTAACGAGCAGTTATCTGGCATCCTCCACTTCTTTTTGCTTATCACTTGATCGCCGGACATACATTACTTGTTTGTGAACAAAGCTAAAATGGCACCAGCTCGAAGTCAGAGTCTTCGTGGAGGATCTATTAGCCCACCCGTCCGCTTGGGTGACACAAGTGTCATCAAGGTAGGTGGTGAAGTATACGACAAGACCGGCTATCGGATGGATGTAACTGTCTGGTTTCGACACAAGAACGAAGTTCTTTACTGTAAGTAAGCGTTTTTAAAATCGTGTTCATTTTCTGTATGTGCACACATGCGTTGATTGGCGAAATTATATACAAGAATTTACTAAGTAAATTAAATATTTACTGACAATTCAAAATAATCTATGTAGTATCTTTTTTCTAGTAACTACAGTTTACTTACTCGTCACCTTTCAGATCTTATCTGTTATTTTTCGGCTTTTCATTTTATCGCAGATTTGTTTTCCACGTTTCAACACTATGCTACAGTGTAAAATTGAAATTTTAAGTATTTTTTCTAAGCACCTATGGGTGCATTTAACTTTCCACATTGTAGACATTTATGGATGGTTTTGAACGAAATTAAACGACGAATAAAGCCATTTTTAAATAACGTTATTCGTCTTTGGCTCTTTCGAATTACAAACTGGTGTTTAATTCCCATGGTTACATTTCTTGCATTTGGAAGTAAACACAAGTTCTGCTATTTTCCCATTAAATACCGAGATTTCATTGCGTAATCTGACTTAAATTTGGCTTTATCTACGTGGGCATTCCAAGGCATCCTGATCTTCCGTGCCATTTCCACCTAGATTTCTATTGATTCGAGATTGACTAACAGTCGGTCTAATGACTTAATTCCATATTAAACAAAATTGCCGCCGCTGTATCTCGTGGAGATGCCTCGGATTGCTTTTCTTCAGACTAGACTAGACGGCCCCATAACAAAAATATTTATAATATAATTGAACTTTATTTGATTGCGCGGGTGGTGGTAACAATAATTTAAATCAAGTTTGCGAGCTTGAGGTAAGCACCAATCTCATTTTATTTAACCAGTCGTCGAATGACATAGCAAAACTAGTGCGTGTTACTGGCGGTAGTTTTGCCTTGTTGTTCGACGACTGGTTAAATAAAATGGGATTGGTGTTTACTTCAAGCTCGCAAACATGATTGAAACAAACATTTATAATCTGATGATTTCTTCGTTGACCCTTTCAAAATCCATTTTAATCTCCAAGTTAACAGATCATTAATGACTTTTCGAGATATCTGTCTGGCGCTGGATGGTGTGGTCTTTGAGTCAAGGTTTGCTTTCTTTCGGATTGTCTGTCAATAGCGACTGACATTTCCTCTACGCCCGGAGCATCCGACAGTCTATAGCTTGCCAGTGCCTTAATTTCTTTCGTTAGCCAGAACAGACTTGTCACATGATCGTTAGTTGTGCTTAAATGTTGATGTATACTGCGCGATGCTTTCCTTCTTGTTTGTTATCCTCTCAGTCGTAGTCTGCCACTTTGCATACTACAATAGTGCACATAGATATACATGATTTCAAAATGTTTGAACCTTTACAGCAAAGTTACTATCAATTCAAAGGTGGTTAGTATGATGACAATAGAAGACTCAATCGCAGCTATTGCGAATGTTGTAGTGTTTTCCACTTCCGGTTTGTTATCCGCGCAATCTTGCATTAATAAGGCAAAGCGGACTGCTCTCTATACACTATATAAGCTGATTCGTCAACAAAGATTCTAGACACAACTTCACCCAAAAGAATAATATTTTTCATGACATTATCATGTAAACTCTTTTCTTGAACTTCCAATGGCACTTTTAACGTTGTTGGCCAACATTACACTAATTAAACAATCAATGATCGCGCGGGTAGTGATAACAAATCTTTAAATCATGTTTGCGAGCTTGAAGTAAACACCAGTCCCAATATATGTAAAACAGTCGTCGAACAGCTTAGCGAAAGTACCGTCAGTCCCTAATTATTTGGTCTCTTGTCTTCTGGAAGCTATCATATCATAGGAAGAAACCACAATTCGGCACCGATTCACAGACAGGCGCGTGGTGGCTTGTTGTTGGTTCGAGGCATCTGGTGGAATACGTCTGTCCTTGGAAATCCCAACTTACAGACACAAATCTATATCACTTGATAACAAGTTTTCTTCAAAGTTTAATACTGCACAAGAGGGTGAAATCAGAAAATTTTATGCTGCACAAATGGTGAAATACGGTGCATTTTGAAACCCTCGTATATCAAATACCAGGCAAAATTCAGGCGTAATAAATTATTCTTTAAATCAAATTTCTGAGCTTGATATAAAGGTCAAGGCCATTGTTGCTAAGCCGTCGCACATCATGGTAAAACCAACGCCAGTCACACGTACTGATGTGTTTCGGCCTTCACTGTTTATCAGCAGAGCACGACGGAAAACTGATTGACCAGGAGCAGACGAAAGACTTTATTTCATGAATTGTACTCGTCGTTTGTGTACTCAGAGATTGTCTAGGTTTTTCACAGCTTTTGCCAGAACATCACCTGAAACTAGTAAGTCTTTGAAGTTCAACTTGAACTGTGAGTCTACCTGTTTTAGGTCGTTGCATTTATCCATGCAGTGGTAATAACGCCTGAAGTCGCGATCTTTTAGGATACCTATTATGGCAACGGCTAGGCTATTTCGATTTTCTCCCATAGTTTTCGATATGTTAAATCTATCATTGTCATTTTGCTTCACGGACTGGCATACTGACGTTCAAACAGTGGTTATCGAATTTTATCCAATTTTGATCCAACTGCTGCCTATTTTTTTCTAATGGACATTCCAGAAAACTTGTCCAAATAAACAATCAATAATTGCGCGGGTGTTGCGAACAGTTCTTCAAATCAATTTCGCGAGTTTGAAGTAAACACAAATCACTTTGCATTTAACCAGTCGTCGAACAACATAACAAAGCAACCGACAGTCACACGTACTGACGCGTTTCGACCTTCCATGATCATCATCAGAGTACGACGGAAAACTGACTAGCGAGGATCAAACTGCATTGCATATATATGCGACTCTCACCTCTAGTAGTCTTGCATACATTGTACGTGACTGGAAACGTCGGCTGCACAATTTCATGCATTCACGAACGTTCAATTTTTGCAACTTTCGCCGCATATATATATATATATATATATATATATATATATATATATATATAAATACAACCCTAAACAGCTAATGATTGCGCTGGTGGTGGCAACAATTCTTTAAATCATTCAAATATGATTCTTAATTAGCCTCTGCGATTATTGCGCTTAGGTGTTCGGCCCTTTAAGATTGATCACATGAAGGAAAAGTTTTGCGATGGGTATTTATTCTTTAAACGTTCACAATTTTGTATTATGCATTCTCTGCCTTTGTGTTCCGTTTCTTTTTTGAGCTAGTAGCCTAATGTGAGCAAAGATTTCTCCTTGATGAAGAGCTTATGCTCATCCCGTGACTACGTATAAGTTTTAAAAGAAATAGGTTGCTCAATAGTGAATTTATCAATTATCCCGGTGTCAAATTGATGAAAGTGGATGCAGACGCGTTGTTGAGTACAAAAGGGCCAAGTACACTTAAGTTTGTTCATTGAATTGAATATGATTTAGAAGAACTTATCTTGCATATATGTAATATTTCAGCGAAGTATTCAGCAAACTCACATACATGGATATGACCGTTTGATTGGTTGATAAAGTCGCCACTTCCCAGGCTAGATACCTTGAAGGAAGCGCGCCGATTTCCCATTAAGCATTAGCGATTACTACACCAAAAGTGACAAAGCAAATGGCAGATATTTTACGCATTTTCGGTCGCTTCCACCAAAGCCTGTTCCATTTCTCTGTATGAATACCAGGCAAGGGATTATTTAGATTTAAATTATACTTTCCATTTGCGGATCTGCAAATCAGGACCGAACGTCTCATGCATTCTGATTGTCTGGTTTTACGACAATGGAAAACACCTAAACTCCTTCTTCTATTAGCGAAAGCGTCTAAGCTGCGTGTATCATAAAATATAAGTGAAAGATAATTGATTTGCCTTATGTAAGTATCTAGAGTAAGGTAAGAATCATTACGCTCTCTTAAGAGACAAACATATTTTTATTATGTATTAACCTTTCGGCAGTTATTGCCAAATTATTTCTAATCGATAATTTCAATCACTAAGCAAAATAGCATAACATAATAAGCATTATTTTTATAGGATGCAAAACTACAACTGTCATTGCTTATAATATTTAATTATACTATTTATAAATAAACAACTCCATCTTTACAAACTCTTATAAATTTCAAGCAGTAATCAAATTCTTTCCACATGAATTTATTTTTACCTTTGTTCTTCAGCTAGCTTCATTGCATCACGGCAGTATCTAGATTCACTTCGTGAACTTGAAGTCGACTTTTGGCCATCTGGTTTATGATTTACAATAGATTAACCAAAATTTGCTCGTAGTCCATAGAATAAACATTATAAGGCTTATCGAAGAACCCGTAAAATTATCATTGGGTTTGGTGTCTATTTCAAGTCCGCTTACCTTATTTAAGTAAATCACCGTTTCTACACTCCTACAATCTACTAATAAAACACCTGATTGCATGAGAAATCTGACTTATCTCTCATCTTGAAGCGGAAAACTTGTTTTGAATACAAATTTTAATATTGTAAAGTCATGCGTTCGCTAAGCACAATTTGAGGATCCCTCTTTGAACACTGGATCTAATTCTCGGAATAATTCTCAATTTGACTTTAATAACTACGGAAGCTTTCTATGTATGTGACGAGGATATATCTTTTATTGGTAATAGGATTGTTATTACTGTAAATGAAGTTTTCCAATTAGACGCGCAGTTAATAAAATGAAGTGTGTCTTGCTCGGTGTATGATATTCAGTCTAATCTCCAGAATGCGGTAAATTTTGAAGAGTCGATCTCTTTGAAGAGTTTATGAAGAAAGCAATTTAACATATCATCTGATGTGAATAATAATTTACAAGTGTACTTGACGAGATATGGGTAAACATCAATGAACTCTCGTGGATAAGTGTGCATTATTACACACACACACAAACATGCACATGCAAAATTACACGTCGATGAAAACAAACACCAATAAATATAAATTGCTTGCTTATCGACTGGCTGTGTAAATATGGTATAAGGAATTTGTGTAGCGAGGCTGAAATATACTAGCATTATCCTTTTTTAAAATGCAGCTGACTCAGATTTAAAATGGATTTTGTTAGTGTATTTGTCGTTTCCACTCAAGGAGTATCTTTCCATTGATATATTAACCAATGCAAAACCATATAAAAATGTGTTAAATATAAATGTAGAGAATAAGCAACATGTGTGGTCTGAATGACGCAGGATTTCTGTGCTTAATTGTCGTTCATTATTTGCAGCCGTCAATAATTCTCTAATCACTTAAATATTTTATCAAATACTGTTGACTAAATGAAAGGTGCTTTTCCCTAGGCATGGACAAATTTAAAGTTAGATTCACACTGAATTATTATTATTATTATTATTATTATTATTATTATTATTATTATTATTATTATTATTATTATTATTATTATTATTATTATTTTTATTATTATTATTATTATTATTATTATTATTATTATTATTATTATTATTATTATTATTATTATTATTATTATTATTATTATTACAATACGACAAGCTTCGGCCTGATGCCAAAGTCAAAAACCCAGAAGAGCTTCGAAAGTGAGGCCATCTTGCGAATTGCCTGAATAATCAAACGATTTTATTTACGTCAAGTTTGCGCGTTTTAAATAAGTACCAATCCCATTATTTCTAACAATTCTCATAATTTAAATAAATTACCGTCAATAAAATGTATTGATTTTACATAATTTAAGCACAGTATTTGCGGTTTGATCCTCTTGAGCAGTTCCCTGTCATACTCTGATGATCATCATAGAAGGTCGAACCTTTTCATCACGTATGACTCACAACAGATTTACTAGGTTTTTCAACCTATTAGAAAAAATTGTATTTGTGTTTACCTCAAGTTCGCAACATACAATTTAAAGAATTGTTGTCACAACACGTGCAAACACTGCTTGTTTAATTAATCATCAGTTGTGTGGACGGTAATGCGGACTGCTCAATCCACATTAGCGGACTTGTGATAAAAATTATTTACAAACTATTGGAACCATGAAACACAGACACAACCCTAGTAGTTTCCCATGTGTGGTATTGGACTTGAATGTTGGCTGCACAGCGGTTAAGCAGCCTCCATCATAAATTTATTACATTTATTGATTATTTGAAAATTACACCAAAGATATGATCATGAATGTAGGGAATTGGCGTAGCCGACACGCAAGGTATGTGAGCATACCCTTGTTGCGCGTTTCTATTCTATCCTTGATGTCAAGCGTTCCATCCTGCACTGACGTAGACAATGGAAAGTCAAATCGCATCAACACATGTGAATGTCAGCAGCTGTGCTATTTTATGCGACATTTTAAAATGCAATGCGGTTTTTTCCTCGCTAGTCTGTTTGCCGTCGTGCTCTGATTGTGATCATGGAGGGTCGAAACGCGTCAGTGCATGTGACTGACGGTAGTTTTGTTATGTTATTCGACGACTAGTTAAATACAGTGGCAGTGGTGTTTACTTCAAGCTCGCAAACTTGATTTAAAGAATTTTTAAAATGACTTTTCTGTTTATTATTATTACCTGATCTGCGTTTTGACTAAGGCAGTTTTTTTCCAGGAGTTTTTTTTCTTGAACAAAATATTTCTTCACTTGATAGTTGCGTGTCACATGTGTGTGTATGTGTATTTCCGTAACTGCTATGTTCAAATAACCAAGTGAGACTAGAGTGGCTGAATAAGAATTTACCATTTGCATGCGTTAGACTACTTGTTTTATACACTCCATGTACTATGACGTAACTGAGAATGCCCTCACATATTCCGGCGTGGAGAGACCAATAATACAGAAACACTCGTCATAAACACATGCCTTTGTGAGTCATAAAATTAGAAATCCGAATGACTAATGCACTTGTTAAATTTCAATTCAAACCACTGAGGTTTTACTCAGGATAGACTTTTTGATATTAGTTATTGTCATATCATTAAATAAAAACAAAACGCAGATCAAGTAATTTCGGTTAATCCAGTTTAGCAAAAAAAATTCATTTAAGGTGTTTCGTGTTTGTTTGATATAAATAACTGTCTGCCCGTATATATATATATATATATATATATATATATATATATATATATATATATATATATATAACGGGTCGTCTGAAGGCATAAGTGAAGCATAGTGCTTATTTGGCGAGTCGCAGATTTTATCTAATTATTAAGTATACTTTGGGTATGCATCTTGATTTTGTCATACAAGTGGACATAGCTGCTCTCATGATTACTGGGCTTGACTAATTAAACAAAACATGAATTATTTACATTAAATTAGCAGAATTTTAATTATTTACATTCCGAAGTGAAATCAATCGTTCGAACTCGTTACAAGCACCACCGCTATTCACCATAAAAATTGACTTCATATTATAACACCAGTAGTCAATTATTACGCGGCTGGTGATCAAAATTTGTATGCGAGCGCTAACGAACTTAAATGACGTTTATCCCCAGTCCGAAAACATAAATGACCTGAATGCATTAGTTCGTTCTCGTATAAAATTTATGGTTGGGTACTTGTGTAAAGCAAATTTCCGTTTTTAATTCAGTCATTCGACGCAAAAAACAAACAAACATTTGCTATAAACACCTGACACATTAATTACTTACATATGTGAGTATAAACTAAGAATTGTGTAATGTAGAAAAGGCAATTCATCCAGTAGACCGGTTTCGTCCTTGTTGGGAACTCATCACGTACTGGCCAGAAATTGCCGCGGACAGGCCACGAACTTGGACACGTCTGCTTCGGAATCTGGAGCTCTAACCGCTGAGCCGCTCTGCCGCACCGAAAAGGCAAATCATCTACGACACTGGTTTCGTCCTTGTTGGAAACTCCTCACGCACAGTTCATTCCCTACGCCACCAAAGACGAGCGAACATTGGTTGCGCGGCAAATTTGGGCCAGTACGTGAAGAGTATCCAAAAAGAACGAAACCGGTTTACTGGATGAATTTCCATGCCTACACTACACAATTCTTAGTTTATACTGACATATGTAAGAAATTAATGTGTCAGGTGCTTATATCAAGAATGCAACCTTGATTATAATAATTGTTATCACCACCCGCGCAACCAATGTTCGTTTAATTAAACATTTGCTAACCTAGTGACAAATTAGTTCAGTTGTGACCAGAAGGATAAACCAAAGGCAGCATGAACGGAAAGTATAATTTCATGCACATTCGTTTCGTGCTTATCGTTTTCAAAAATGGTATCAGTTACTAACACAATAGCCATAGTGTTAGTATCCTTTACAGACTCGGAATATATATTATATAGTGTGAGTTAGTGTTGAAGTCGCATTGTCGTTGACTTTAGATGATGTTAGCTTCACTATTGCAGGCTTACACATTCGTCTAGGAGATTGTACTGTCCTATTATTCCACATGCTTTGACCAAATATATAGTGGTTAAAGGGCGTAATACCGGCTCCTACTGATGAGTCGTCAGTAAGCACGAAACGAATGTGCATGAGATTATACTTTCCGTTCATGCTGCCTTTGGTTTATCCTTCTGGTCACAACTGAACTAATTTGTTACTAGGTTCGCAACACCTAATACATACTTGCATATATATTAGCTCTTCGCAACAAACAGTATTTAACTGTAAAACATTTGCTACACCTAATGCCACCTTTCTATCTCATGGAATTGCCATTAAAGCACGAAGGAAAACTGACTAACTGAATCGAACCATAAATGCATAGCTTGGTTCTAAATTCTACAACCTAGCTCTCTGCTATAGTTTATATGTAATAGTTTTCTTACAATCAATGATTGTCTCTTTGGAATAAATCTTTAAGTAAAATGTATAAATTCGATGATCCGTCTATTTTGTATGGTTGACCAAAAATGACGAAACCGGTCTACTGGATTAATTGCCTTTTCGACACTATAAAATACTTAGTTTATGCGGACAAATGTATGTAAATAATCGGACCTTTGTTTATATCAAGATCGCAACCTTGATTAAAGAAATTGTTATCACCGCCCACGCAACCAATATACGTTTAATTATATAAATGTTCATTTTAATAGCTTTCCCTCGTGTATGTGTTGTCTGTTAAATAAGATCTGATTGGGAGTGGTTAGTTGGAACTTCAGTTCTAAAGGATGCCATATAGTTAGTATATAACTGAAAATTGTGTTAAGTGTGCGGAAGGATAGATCAGTGGTTAGGGCAACGGATTCCGAAGCAAACGTGTACAGGTTCCAGGTCTGTTGGCGGGAAATTCTGGACAGTACGTGATGAGTTCCCAATAAGGACGAAATCGGTCTACCGTATAAATTGCCTTTTCTACACTATACAATTCTTAGTTTATACTGACATATGTACCTACTTAATGGGTCAGGTGTTTATACCAAGATCGCAACCTTGATTAAAAGTTAAAAGGTGACTGATGTATAATTAAAGTTCAAGTTAAGAAAATTAATTATTTTTACCATACGTGACACTATAGATTATTTATTGAATATCTTCGAAGATAATCACTTATGTTAGGAAGGAAAACGTAGCTTAAGTGATGAATAATGAAAATTATTGCATAATTGACTATGAAGTTATTAATATACACTCTCTAATCAATCACCTGGTTAGGCGAAACAGTTGAAATAATCTAGGCTGCAGAATTGGGAAACTGGTAATTTGACAGAAACATTGGTTGCGTTAATCGTTGAAGCCTATTGCGTAACCTGTATAGCATAGCGTTTTTTAACGCATTTCAGGCGTTTTGGATGTACACACGCTTTATATCAGTGCAAAATGTTACACTTTGTTTGGCTAAAGTTTCCGATTTCAGATAAGACAGGCAGTTTGTCGTTGATGGCATAACTTAGACGATCTTATTTTGAACAGGCAATTCATCCGCTAGAATAAGCTTCTGTCCTTATCGAGCATCTACTTAGTAGATTGCAGAAATTCTTCGAGTAGGAATCAAATCCACGATTTTGCAGTTTTGGAGCCATAAAGCGTATGTGACAGATTCTATCAATCCATTTAATGCCTTGGTCTGTTTACCAAGTAATTAGCTGACAAAGTCAACTGAGTGAATACAGTAGCTATTCACAGAGATAAAAACAGCAACATTTTACTTAGCTCATTGCACAGCATACGTAGACAGCCACCAACCTCAGATATTTCGGCGTTCATACTTTCTATGATCATCAACAGAACAAGACGGCAAACTAACGAGGGTCAGACTGAAATTCGTAAACACGGTATTGAAAACCAGGGGTGCGGTTCACGCCCAGAGTTACCTTGCATACAATGCACTAGACTGCAAATATTGACTGCAAATTTCCAATGCGATTACGCACTTAGAGTTTTTCAACTTTCGCCAAAATGTATTTATGTTGAACAATCAAACAAGCACTGAATGCGTGGGTAGTTAAAACAATTCTTTCAATTAATTTATGTGACTATAAAGAAATTGTGCAGCGGACATTTAATGTCAGGAATTCATTGGATGAGAGACGCGAGTGAGATTTTCCATACCGTATATATGCGCGTTGTTGTCATGCTGTTTTGACGACAACTAAAGATAGAAACTAGACAAAATCGGTAGATAAGGTTAGTTAATCCTCATTATGTCATCAAATAGAATTTGTGTTTATCTCAGTTCCACAAACTTGATTTAAATAGTTGATATCATCATCAACGCAATAAACAATTTGTTAGTTTTTTAAAAAGATGATGTTTAAAATAAACTTCGT
Organism: Eudiplozoon nipponicum; assembly: GCA_029291075.1. Lineage (NCBI taxonomy): Eukaryota > Metazoa > Platyhelminthes > Monogenea > Mazocraeidea > Diplozoidae > Eudiplozoon > Eudiplozoon nipponicum. The sequence goes on along the minus strand of JAQBSW010002751.1, from coordinate 81,100 downwards.
TTCCATTAAAATATGTCTAAAGTATTATGATTACCTCCTGGTCTGGATGACACCCCATTATAAACTTCAATAATACTGGCTGAAATCTGACACCGGATCACATGATGATTTAAATCAAGTTTGCGAGCTTCAAGTAAATACCAATCTCGTTGCATTTAACCAGTAGTCGAACAAAATAGCAAAACTACCGTCGATCACACGTACTGATATTCATTTAATTAAATTGATTCTTCAAATCAAGTTCGCGTGCCTGAAGTAAACACAAATCCCGTTGCATTTACCACTCGTCGAAAAAAAATAGCAAAACTACTGTCGATCACAGGTACTGATGACCGTTTAATTGTACTGATTCTTCAAATCAAGTTCGCGAGCTTGAATTAAAAACCACTTCCGTTACATTTAAACAGTCGTCGAAAAAAAATGCAAAAATACCGTCAGTCACAGGTAATGATGACCGCTTAATTGTATTGATTCTTCAAATCAAGTTCGCGAGTTTGAAGTAAACACAATTCCCGTTGCATTTTAACATTCGTCGAATAAAATAGCAAAACTATCGTCCATCACACATACTGATCATCGCTTAATTGTATAGATTCTTCAAATCTACTTACCGAGTTTGTAGTAAACACAAATCCCATTGCATTTACCAGTCGTCGAAAAAAATAGCAAAACTACCGTCGTTCACAGGTACTGATGACCGTTTAATAGTATTGATTCTTCAAATAAAGTAGGCGAGCTTCAAATGAAGACCAATCTCAGGGCATTATACCAGTCTTCGAACAAAATAGCAAAACTACCTTAGGTCACAAGTACTGATAATCGTTTAATTATATTGACTCTTCAAATCTAGTTCGAGAGCTAGAAGTAAACACAAATCCCGTTGCATTTTACCAGTCGTCGAACTAAATAGCAAAACTACCGTCGATCACACGTACTGATGATAGTTTAATTGTATTGATTCTTCAAATCTAGTTCACGAGCTTGAGGTAAACACAAATCCCGTTGCATTTTACCAGTCGTCCAAAAAAATAGCAAAACTATTGTGGGTCACACGTACTGATGAGCATTTAATTGTATTGATTCTTCAAATAAATTTCACGAGCTTGAAGTAAACAAAAATCCAGTTGCATTTTACCAGTCGTCGACTTAATAGCAAAATTACCGTCGATCACACGTACTGATGATAGTTTAATTTTATTGATTCTTCAAATCTAGTTCGCGAGCTTGAGGTAAACACAAATCCCGTTGCATTTTACCAGTCGTCCAACAAAATAGCAAAACTATTGTGGGTCACACGTACTGATGAGCATTTAATTGTATTGATTCTTCAAATAAATTTCACGAGCTTGAAGTAAACAAAAATCCAGTTGCATTTTACCAGTCGTCGAACTAAATAGCAAAACTACCGTCGATCACACGTACTGATGATAGTTTAATTGTATTGATTCTTCAAATCTAGTTCACGAGCTTGAAGTAAACACAAATCCCGTTGCATTTTACCAGTCGTCGAACAAAATAGCAAAGCTACCGTATGTCACACGTACTGATGATCGTTTAATTGTTTTGATTCTACAAATAAAGTTCGCCGGCTTGAATTAAACACAAATCCCGTTGCATTTTACCAGTGGTCGAAAAAATAGCAAAACCACCGTCGACCACACGTACTGATATTCGTTTAATTGAATTGATTCTTCAAAACAATTTCGCGAGCCTGAAGTAAACAAAAATCCGGTTGCATTTTACCAGTCGTCGAAATAAATAGCAAAACTACCGTCGATCACACGTACTGATGTTAGTTTAATTGTATTGATTCTTCAAATCTAGTTCGCGTGCTTGAAGTAAACACAAATCCCGTTGCATTTTATCAGTGGTCGAACAAAATAGCAAAACTGCCGTGCGTCACACGTACTGATGAACTTTTAGTTGTATGGATTCTTCAAATAAAGTTCAGGAGCTTGAAGTAAACAAAAATCCAGTTGCATTTAACCAGTCGTAGAACTGAATAGCAAAACTACCGTCGTCCACACGTACTGATGACCGTTTAATTGTATTGATTCTACAAATCAAGTTCGCGAGCTTGAACTAAAAACCAATCCCGCTACATTCAACCTGTCGTCGAAAAAAGCAGCAAAATTACCGTCTATCACATGTACTGATGGTCGTTTAATTGTATTGATTCTTCGAATCAAGTACGCGAGCTTGAAGTAAACACAAATCACGTTTCATTTTAACATTCGTCGAATAAAATAGCAAAACTACCGTCGGTCACAGGTACTGATGACCGTTTAATAGAATTGATTCTTCAAATAAAGTTCGCGAGCTTGAAGTAAACACAAATCTCGGATCATTTTACCAGTCGTCGAACAAAAGAAAACTACCGTAGGTCACAAGTACGATGATCGTTTAATTGTATTGATTCTTGAAATCAAGTTCGCCAGCTTGAAGTAAACACAAATCCCGTTTCATTTTACCAGTCGTCGAAAAAATAGAAAAACTACCGTCGGTTACAAGTACTGATGTAAGTTTAATTGTATTGATTCTTCAAATAAAGTTCGCCAGCTTGAAGTAAACACAAATCCCGTTGCATTTTACCAGTCGTCGAACAAAATAATAAAACTACCGTGCGTCACAGGTACTGATGATCGTTTTAATTGTTTTTGATTCTACAAATAAAGTTCGCCGGCTTTGAATTGAACACAAATCCCGTTGTATTTTACCAGTGGTCGAAAAAAATAGCAAAACCACCGTCGACCACACGTACTGATGATCGGTTTAATCGTATTGATTCTTCGAATCAAGTACGCGAGCTTGAAGTAAACAAAGGCACTGCGTTGCATTTTACCAGTCGTCGAATAAAATAGCAAAACTACCGTCGGTTGCAAGTAACTCGATGTAAGTTTAATTATATTGATTCTTCAAATAAAGTTCGCCAGCTTGAAGTAAACACAAATCCCGCTGCATTTTACCAGTCGTCGAACAAAATAATAAAACTACCGTGCGTCACAGGTACTGATGATCGTTCAGGTGTTTTGATTCTACAAATAAAGTTCGCCGGCTTGAATTAAACACAAATCCCGTTGTATTTTACCAGTGGTCGAAAAAATAGCGAAACCACCGTCGACCACACGTACTGATGATCGTTTAATTGTATTGATTCTTCGGAAGTCAAGTACTCGAGCTTGAAGTAAAACAAAAATCTCGTTGCATTTTACCAGTCGTCGAACTAAATAGCAAAACTACCGTCGATCACACGTACTGATGATAGTTTAATTGTATTGATTCTTCAAATCTAGTTCACCAGGCTGGAAGTAAACACAAATCCCGTTGCATTTTACCAGTCGTCGAACAAAATAGCGAAGCTACCGTATGTCACACGTACTGATGATCGTTTAATTGTTTTGATTCTACAAATAAAGTTCGCCGGCTTGAATTAAACACAAATCCCGTTGCATTTTACCAGTGGTCGAAAAAATAGCAAAACTACCGTCGATCACACGTACTGATATTCGTTTAATTGAATTGATTCTTCAAAACAATTTCGCGAGCTCAAGTAAACAAAATCCGGTTGCATTTTACCAGTCGTCGAAATAAATAGCAAAACTACCGTCGATCACACGTACTGATGTTAGTTTAATTGTATTGATTCTTCAAATCTAGTTCACGTGCTTGAAGTAAACACAAATCCCGTTGCATTTTATCAGTGGTCGAACAAAATAGCAAAACTGCCGTGCGTCACACGTACTGATGAACTTTTAGTTGTATGGATTCTTCAAATAAAGTTCAGGAGCTTGAAGTAAACAAAAATCCAGTTGCATTTAACCAGTCAGGTGAACTGAATAGCAAAACTACCGTCGTCCCACGTACTGATGACCGTTTAATTGTATTGATTCTACAAATCAAGTTCGCGAGCTTGAACTAAAACCAATCCCGCTACATTCAACCTGTCGTCGAAAAAAGCAGCAAAATTACCGTCTATCACATGTACTGATGGTCGTTTAATTGTATTGATTCTTCGAATCAGGTACGCGACCTGAAGTAAACACAAAATCACGTTTCATTTTAACAGTCGTCGAATAAAATAGCAAAACTACCGTCAGTCACAGGTACTGATGACCGTTTAATAGAATTGATTCTTCAAATAAAGTTCGCGAGCTTGAAGTAAACACAAATCTCGGATCATTTTACCAGTCGTCGAACAAAAGAAAACTACCGTAGGTCACAAGTACGATGATCGTTTAATTGTATTGATTCTTGAAATCAAGTTCGCCAGCTTGAAGTAAACACAAATCCCGTTACATTTTACCAGTCGTCGAAAAATAGAAAAACTACCGTCGGTTACAAGAACTGATGTAAGTTTAATTGTATTGATTCTTCAAATAAAGTTCGCCAGCTTGAAGTAAACACAAATCCCGTTGCATTTTACCAGTCGTCGAACAAAATAAAAAAAACTACCGTGCGTCACAGGTACTGATGATCGTTTAATTGTTTTGATTCTACAAATAAAGTTCGCCGGCTTGAATTAAACACAAATCCCGTTGTATTTTACCAGTGGTCGAAAAAATAGCAAAACCACCGTCGACCACACGTACTGATGATCGTTTAATTGTATTGATTCTTCGAATCAAGTACGCGAGCTTGAAGTAAACACAAATCTCGTTGCATTTTACCAGTCGTCGAATAAAATAGCAAAACTACCGTCGGTCACAGGTACTGATGACCGTTTAATAGAATTGATTCTTCAAATAAATTTCGCGAGCTTGAAGTAAACACAAATCTCGGTGCATTTTACCAGTCGTCGAATAAAATAGCAAAACTACCGTAGGTCACACGTACTGATGATCGTTTAATTGTATTGATTCTTCAAATCTAGTTCGCGTGCTTGAAGTAAACACAAATCCCGTTGCATTTTATCAGTGGTCGAAGAAAATAGCAAAACTACCGTCGATCACACGTACTGATATTCATTTAATTGAATTGATTCTTCAAATCAAGTTCGCGTGCCTGAAGTAAACAAAAATCCCGTTGCATTTTACCACTCGTCGAAAAAAAATAGCAAAACTACCGTCGATCACAGGTACTGATGACCATTTAATTGTACTGATTCTTCAAATCAAGTTCGCGAGCTTGAATTAAAAACCACTTCCGTTACATTTAAACAGTCGTCGAAAAAATGCAAAAATACCGTCAGTCACATGTAATGATGACCGCTTAATTGTATTGATTCTTCAAATCAAGGTCGCGAGTTTAAAGTAAACACAATTCCCGTTGCATTTTAACATTCGTCGAATAAAATAGCAAAATTATCGTCCATCACACATACTGATCATCGCTTAATTGTATAGATTCTTCAAATCTACTTCACCGAGTTTGTACGTAAACACAAATCCCATTGCATTCACCAGTCGTCGAACAAACTAGCAAAACTACCGTCAGTCACAGGTACTGATGACCGTTTAATAGTATTGATTCTTCAAATAAAGTTCGCGAGCTTCAAATGAAGACCAATCTCAGGGCATTTAACCAGTCGTCGAACAACATAGCAAAACTACCTCAGGTCACAAGTACTGATAATCGTTTAATTATATTGACTCTTCAAATCTAGTTCGAGCTGAAGTAAACACAAATCCCGTTGCATTTTACCAGTCGTCGAACTAAATAGCAAAACTACCGTCGATCACACGTACTGATGATAGTTTAATTGTATTGATTCTTCAAATCTAGTTCACGAGCTTGAGGTAAACACAAATCCCGTTGCATTTTACCAGTCGTCCAACAAAATGGCAAAACTATTGTGGGTCACACGTACTGATGAGCATTTAATTGTATTGATTCTTCAAATAAATTTCCACGAGCTTGAAGTAAACAAAAATCCAGTTTCATTTTACCAGTCGTCGAACTAAATAGCAAAACTACCGTCGATCACACGTACTGATGATGGTTTAATTGTATTGATTCTTCAAATCTAGTTCACAAGCTTTGAAGTAAACACAAATCCCGTTGCATTTTACCAGTCGTCGAACAAAATAGCGAAGCTACTTCTTATGTCACACTTACTGGTGATAGTTTAATTGTTTTGATTCTACAAATAAAGTTCCGCCGGCTTGAATTAAACACAAACTCGTTGCATTTTACCAGTGGTCGAAAAAATAGCCAAAACCGCCGTCGACCACACGTACTGATATTCGTTTAATTGAATTGATTCTTCAAAACAATTTCGCGAGCCTGAAGTAAACAAAAATCCGGTTGCATTTTACCAGTCGTCGAAATAAATAGCAAAACTACCGTCGATCACACGTACTGATGTTAGTTTAATTGTATTGATTCTTCAAATCTAGTTCGCGTGCTTTTATCAGTGGTCGAACAAAATAGCAAAACTGCCGTGCGTCACACGTACTGATGAACTTTTAGTTGTATGGTTTCTTCAAATAAAGTTCGGAGCTTGAAGTAAACAAAAATCCCATTGCATTTAACCAGTCGTAGAACAACATAGCAAAACTACCGTCGTCCACACGTACTGATGACCGTTTAATTGTATTGATTCTACAAATCAAGTTCGCGAGCTTGAACTAAAAACCAATCCCGCTACATTCAACCTGTCGTCGAAAAAAGCAGCAAAATTACCGTCTATCACATGTACTGATGGTCGTTTAATTGTATTGATTCTTCGAATCGTAGTTCGCGAGCTTGCAGTAAACACAAATCTCGTTTTATTTTACCAGTCGTCGTATGAAAATAGCAAAGCTACCGTCGGTCACAGGTACTGATGACCGTTTAATTGAATTAATTCTTCAAATAAAGTTTGCGAGCTTGAAGTAAACACAAATCCCATTGTATTTTACCAGTCGTCGAACAAAATAGCAAAACTACCGTCGGTCACACGTACTGATGATCGTTTAATTGTATTGATTCTTCAAATCAAGTTCGCGAGCTTGAAGTAAACACAAATCCCGTTGCATTTTACCAGTCGTCGAACAGAATAGCAAAGCTACCGTCGGTCACAGGTACTGATGATCGTTTAATAGTATTGATTCTTCAAATAAAGTTCGCGAGCTTGAAGTAAACACAAATCTCGGTGCATTTTACCAGTCGTCGAACAAAAATAGCAAACTTACCGTAGGTCACAAGTACTGATGATCATGTAATTTTATTGATTCTTCAAATCTAGTTCGCGAGCTTGAAGTAAACACAAATCCCGTTGCATTTTACCAGTCGTCGAACAAAATAACAAAACTATCGTCGGTCACAGGTACTGATGAACTTTTAATTGTATGGATTCTTCAAATCTAGTTCACGAGCTTGAAGTTAACAAAAATCCAGTTGCATTTTACCAGTCGTCGTTCTAAATAGCAAAACTACCGTCGATCACACGTACTGATATTCGTTTAATTGAATTGATTCTTCAAAAAAATTTCGCGAGCCTGAAGTAAACAAAAATCCGGTTGCATTTTACCAGTCGTCGAAATAAATAGCAAAACTACCGTCGATCACACGTACTGTTGATCGTTTAATTGTATTAATTCTTTAAATCAAGTTTGCGAGTTTGAAGTAAACACAAATCCCGTTGCATTTAACTAGTCGTCGAACAAAATAGCAAAACTACCGTCGGTCACAGGTACTGATGATCGATTAATTGTATTGATTCTTCAAATAAAGTTCGCGAGCTTGAAGTAACCACAAATCCCGTTGCATTTTACCAGTCGTCGAACAAATTAGCAAAACTACCGTCGGTCACAGGTACCGCCGGTAATTAGCTTAAACAATCGATTGATTGCGCGGGTGGTGGTAACGATTCTGTCAAATCAAGTTCGCGAGCTTGAAGTAACCACCAATCCCGGTTGCTATTTTACCAGTCGTCGGAACAACATTAGCAAAACTACCGTCGGTCACAGGTACCGCCGGTAATTAGCTTAAACAACCATTGATCGCGCGGGTGGTGGTATCGATTCTTCAAATCAAGTTTGCGAGCTTGAAGTAACCACCAATCCCAGTTGCTATTTTACCAGTCGTCGGACAACATAGCAAAACTACCGTCAGTCACACGTACCGCCGGTAATTAGCTTAAACAATCATTGATTGCGCGGGTGGTGGTAACAATTCTGTAAATCAAGTTTGCGAGTTTGAAGTAAACACCATTCCTATTTTCTATTTTACTAGTCGTCGGACATCATAGCAAAACTACCGTCGGTCACACGTACTGGTGGTTGTTCAATTGTATTACAAGACCACATGGTTTAGCGGTGCAACTCCACTATTTGATCACGCGATTCGCGCAAAGCACTCGTTTATATTTTATGCCAACAATGTTTAAGTGGTTTTTTGCTTCATATGTATACCAGATAGATATACTTTCACAAACAAGTTGAACTATAAAGCCAGGTCAATTTATGATTAAAATATATATATATATATATATATATATATATATATATATATATACAAATCATGCGTTATTTTCATATATATATATATATATATATATATATATATATATATATATATATAACTAGTAGGATAATTTTATAAGCTATACTCTACAATTTGTAGTTTTTAAGAACGGCATTTTTATAATCAAATTCTGCCTGTATAATTTAATTCAATATCACTTCTTCAGGTGGAAGAGTCTATGTCTTAAAATGGGTTATCAGGAATGGCAAGTGATACTTTAGGTCGAAGCATCATCTCCATCATCATGCACTAAAATACAACAGTCTTTAGCAACTAATGCTTCATTTGCGTCTAATCATAAGGCAAAGTTACTAAAGAACAAGAAAAATATTAGAAATGCAATGTTTATGCCAAAATTAATAATTTACGCAAAAAAATATTAAAGGAGGGTGATTTATGAAGTGGAGCATCTAGCTACTATTGGCATATTTACCTAAATGGCACATGGAAGTGGAGCAAATTAAATCTCTACATAGCACCATTACGGCTAAGTCAGATTTCAAGCAAGGCAAAATCGGCAATACAATTTCCTTGCGCTTTTGGCTGTATTACGTCATCAACACAAGCACACCTTGCAGCTAACTCTGCCCAACTAAGGAAAGAAAGTTACGAAGATGATTCTACTAGACATCTGCAACAAGATCGCCACTGACCTCGATTCGATGCCATATCGCGTAGCGTTTCAAACCAAAAATTATTTTGCGCACGCGGACCCCATTCTGACAGACCAGTGGGTCTTATACTACCCAATTTAGGTGTAAGTGACTTCAACTCTTTCTGCCATGTCAAAATCTGTCCACCTTGTTACTTACGCCAATCTGGGGCTGGATGAGAGTACAGAGCTCTACTGGGCAATCGAATTGAGGGCATGCACAAAACGTGACCGAGCCAACGAAGTTGATGGAGCCTTATTTGGTTTTCAAACGAGGAGCACTTTCTGGCCTATTCAAAAATACGTCTTCGGATGTTATGGATGCTTGCTTGTTGTTAATTTCATACATGTGCTATGCTTCTAAACAACAGTGGTCGAATGCCTGTGAGAGTCTACGTGGCCAAGTTTCACTAGCATATAGTAAAACTGTGAGTCCAGACGCATTATAAACGGGACCTTTAAGGCAGAGTGAAATACTCGTATTTTTCCATAAATGGCGAAGGTTCGAGAAAGCTACTCTAGCTTTCGCGATTCTCATTCTCACCTCGTCAGACATATTGCCCAAGTTATTGATAGAGCTCCCAAAATATGTAAACCTGTCAACTATGTCGAGAACTACATTCTGCAGCTACAGAGTTGGAGTGAGTGGTGGGTGATCCTGTAACAGTATCTCACATTTAGAGGGTTAGAATTTCATACCAAGAGATGAAACAAAGTCTGCTAATCTATTCAAGGTGGCCTGAACATCATCTCGATTGTCGATTAATAGTACGATATTGTCTGCACAATCAAGATCGCCTAGTTTACCGCCCGAGGGAAATTGAACTCCTGCATCCTGAATGTGTGGAATTGTGTTATTCATAATAGCATCAAAAAAACAATTTAACAAAAAGGGGAAAGTAGACAGCCTTGACGAACACCACACCTGGTCGTAAAGTTGTGCGTCAATTTGTTGTAAACCTTAAGGCGACCAGAAGTATTTCTGTAGACAGCGCGTATAATATTAAAAAATTTTGTGGGCACACCGCTTTTCGACAAAATGTGGAATAAAGCATGGCGATCTACCGAGCCAAATACCCCCACGAAGCCTAAAAAGATAGTTGGAGTAGGACAGCAATAGACATGTCGCTATTTAGGAGTCTGTTTTAAGGTAAAAATATTATCTATACCACCTCGTCCTCTACGGAGTCCGGCTAGTCCTACTCCAGTTGGTAAATCACGTGAAGCTCTAAGAGGCCGTAAGAAAATCGAAGCATACAACATAGATGCGACTAGAGTCGAGTTTAAACCACGATGAATCTAACACGAATTATGTTACTTTTTTGACGATAGAAATAACGTTTGACTGACTCCGAGCAAGCGGCACGGTGTCTTCATTCAATATAGTATGAAGAGATTTAGTCAATGCTTCAGAAATTATATTGCTATTAGCGTTAAATAAGCCGGAAGGAAATCATCGGAACCTGTAGCTTTGCGTCGTTTAAGAGAATGGATTGCATTTCGTATTGCTAACTCTGATGTTTGTTCGAGATTAACGCTCCACACTGTTGATACCGGAATATTTTCGGGGATCGGGACTGAAACAGGCACCCAAGATCATCTATCTTTGAAGTGTTCAGCCTACCTATCAAGATGACTTATATTATCGGATATTAAATCGTTGGTAGGCGATCCACCCAAAAGACTTGCTAAAGAGCATAACTTATGTACATAACTTAAAATTGCATGCTGTGCGCGGCTTCATTATCATGATGGATGAATTACCTCAAACTGACCCAAATGCTCCCAAGTTTAATATCCACCAGTGGTAATTCTTGCTGCTCATGAATGGTGACCAATAAGGACGAAGCATACCTAGCAAATGATTGGCCTAAAATTCGGGCTCTCATGTCAGTAGGCATTTATGTGATTATTTGAAAGGACCAATATCGTCGCATACTCGTCGGAGAGAAAATAAAAGCGGTGCTTGTATCGTTCTTTGTCTGTTGAACCACTACACATTTCTCCATCATCTTCTAGCGGACCCGTCCCTATTGTGTGACCCTTATAATACTCTTGGGTGGCACCGTTGATGAAATTGGATAAAAATCCAGATTTTTCTAGGATTTAAATTTTATGCCAGCTTGTCTTTTTATACAGTCCTTGGTAAGATCACCATAACACTCCCCGAAGTGAATAGGTGGAGGTGATGGTGGTGGTGGAAGAGTTTCTTAACTTGAATATGCTGTCAATTCTGATGGGAGTTAGATGAGTTCCAAAGAACCTTTCAGTTGTCTCAAGTAGCGTCCATCTTTCACGGTCTTAGGCTAAACGCCATAAAAACGTTCCCTAATAATCGTGATCCGAAGCCTAAATTGGTGCTGATGGCATTCTTTCGCCGGTCGTCAATAAATCCAATTAAAATAGAGGAATCAGCCTCCGCCTGGACTTCTAAACGTGATAATCGCGTTGCAGCTCATTTTGGAAAATAATGCGAACCACTCTGGATTTGCACTTCTGTATCGATATGGACCAAGTCGAAAGTCTTTAAACCAAGCAAATTAGTTCAGATGTGACCAGAAGGATAAATCAAAGACAGTATGAACGGAAAGTAAAATCTCATTCGTTTCGTGCTTACTGGCGACTCATCAGTAGGAGCCGGTATTACGCCCTTTAACCACTATATATTTAGTCGAAGAATGTGGAATAGTAGGACGGTACAATCTCCTAGACGAATGTGTAAACCTGCAATAGTGAAGCTAAAATCATCTAAAGTCAACAATATGTAACTCAACAAACATTCGATCTGATTGGCGAAAACTGAAGGGAAAAGAAGTTGCACATACGGCGACAGAAATTTCGAAACAATATGAGCATTCAACACTGCAAATCGCACCTGGGCTGTGACCAAGTGGACAAAAAATACGGAACAAGGGGAAACGATAGGCTACACTCGGAAAAATAACATTCGTACGCGTAACAGCCAACAATGGTGGTGCATGGCCACTCTGAGTTGGTGGAGCAATTTTTCTGGTTAGCAATGCGAAGAGTTGGTTAACTCTCAAACCATCAATACAAGAATGGCCAGATCTCAGGCATCACTTTGCAATAGAGCGAGAAAAACATTTACCTGCAAACAGGCACACACACAGACACAAACGCATGCACACTTACTAATCATCCAAAACAAGAAATAGAAGTAAAACCGAGTCAGATTTGTTGCCACCCACATAATCAAATGAAAACCGTGAATCTATATAAATTAAAGATTATAAAGTGAAGTTTAGTATTCTCGAAATAAATTGCCATTGTCCACTTTTTTATTAATGTGCCATTTCTTCCTAACTATAAAAATATACTCTATATATATATATTCCTCAAGGTTAAAAAGCATTGTTAATCTACGGCCGGTTTCACTTGTGTGTGAAATTTAGCCGTCATCGGCAAAAATATCCATCTTGAATTAAGCTTCCGCTATGGAAAATCAGATTGGTATATGTATTTTATTTAAGTATTTTCCGTAATCAACACTGTTTGTGGTCCATCAAGACGACAGCGCATTCCATAATAACATTCACATTTTTATCCATAACAAATAATTAAAAACGGTGTTTCCATGGCCTCGTGCAGAAAATAACCAACTATGAGTTATTTTTATATCGTTTGGAAATTATACAATATTATGCATGAGAGCGTAGCTTCGATCTAAAAATCGCAGAACATATACGGATTTCAAGTATTTTTAACTAAATGCGAGAGTGTACGAAGTTGTGTGTTTTCTTATAAAGTACTTTTGATTGAAGTGTACGTACCAACAGTCAACTGTTTTGAATGTCGTGTGTAGCAAAGCAGTTTCTAGAGCTTTTAGAAGTTTAAAATTTTCTGCCAATCTCACTTAGGATTTCTGTGTTTGAATGTACTGTTGAATTATTCCATTAGCAAATTGTGCTTGAATGTAGCCTTATTCCATTCCAGAATTAATTTACTTAAGTTCAAGAATGGAATGACCAAAATTTAAATCATAAATCTGTGACCCGTTTGTTTTCTGACTTATACACTAAATGACATGTTGCGAGTTTTTGCAATATTTTGATCGTTTCACTTAGAAGACTTTTAAGAAGACGTTAATAATGCACACGTATTTCATATCAAAACAGTCGAAATATCAATAAAATCAGTGGATTGACAAAAAATAAGCAATCGAATGACACTTAGATACTATTTGCTGCGGAGATCCAATATCCATGCAAATTTTTGTTAGGAGCTGCGAACCTATTAAAAGATTGGTTCAAATAGGACCAGAAGGATAAAATAAAGTCGGCATGAACGGAAGGTATAATCTCATGTGCACGTTCATTTCGTGCTTACTGGTGACTCATCAGTAGGAGCCGGTATTTCGCCCTATCGCCACTGTATATTCGGGTGAGGAATGTGAGATAACTGGACAGTAATATCTCCTATGCGAATGTTTATACCGGTATTAGTGGAAATAATTTAATATAAAGTCTTCGACAATACGAATTCAAAGCCAACTCGCCAAATACATAAAATATACCGATCGTTGCAGCTGCTTTTGGAAAATAATGCAAACCACTCTGAAATTGCTCTTCTATATCGATGTGGACAAAGTCGAAAGTCTTTTAATCAAGCAAATTTATCAGCCTTCTTTCATACTGCAAATACTGGGGATGGCTCACTATAGTTCCCAGCAACTAGTCAGCTTGTTAATCGATTTATTTAGGCAATACAATTTAACAATAATTGATTGCGCGGGTGGTGGTAACAATTCTTTAAATCAAGTTTGCGAGCTTGAAGTAAACACCAATCCCATTGTATTTAACCAGTCGTCGAACAACATAACAAAACTACCGCCAGCTGCAACGCACTGACGCGTTTCGACCTTCCATGATCATCATCAGAGTACGACGGCAAACTGACTATCGAGGATCAAATCGCATTGAAATATATGGAAATCAAATTTAGATATGCGGCTCTCACCTCTAGCAGTCTCGCATACGGTAGACTTGACTGGAAATGTCGGCTGCACAATTTCACCATGCAGTCACGAACATTAACTGTTTACGGCTTTCGCCACATATACATGAATTAAATTTGACCAATTTCTCAAATCTACATAAAGCATAAAAACATAGTATATAGTAATTTTAAGTCTATATCTAATTTATTCCGAATTATATTTTCGTTCGTGATCAATGATATACGATTGTGATTATGAGAAATATTCATGTGCGTTAAATATTAATTTGGTTAAAATAGCGTTAATTTCATCGTTAATTTGTCCACTGACATAGCTTGTTGATAGTATATGAATTTGCCGGATCCTATGTCAAAAAATTAACAAAGGACTTTTCAATGTACTTATTTTTGTCGAAGAATTTACGGAACCATATTTCGTGTCCCTACATCAGAAAACATAGCCCATCGCAATTTGTAAATAACCAACAAAGCAATTGTGCAAATTTATTTATACTTATTGTGTTAAATGACATTCATTACTTACGAATAGTTCATAAAATTTGTTTGAAACATTTTCTAATTTCAAAATATTAGTTATTCAAAATGCCATTTCGGGTGAATGCTTATGGTGTATATATATCGTAAACTTAAGATTTGTTAAAGTATAATGGATACGTTGAAGCATAGACTTGGATTTGAACTAACTAGGGAGAAAACCAATTTATTCTCCATGTCACTTTCAATATACTTACTACTTTACTTTACTGCGCCTGACTCCATTTGGAGGATAAGCCGGCTCCATGTGACATTTCATGGAGTTTCTTGGGAATTTGGTACAAGTGGTGTCCCCTCACCACTCGGCTTTTTGATCGAGGACGCACCTCTAGCCTTTGCACATCCAAGCGCAGTCTGCAAGGCAGCAGTAAGTTGCATGGTTGCCGGTGATTTTAAATGTATAGATAAGTTTTTCTATATAGCCCTTAACAAAAGGAAAACTCGGGATAAGGCATTACAGAAAGTTTGCTGATTTGGGCTTATAAAGACCACCTTTATTTAGTATTATTTAAATTTTTCAGACTGGAACTTCTTCCAGAAATGAGATCATCTCAGAGGCTAGTTAAATCACAAATAACTACTTTCAGATAAGGATAAGACGAAATTTAAATTAGATGTAGCCTCACTTGCTTCGACAAACCAAGGTAATAAATTAAAGCGAAATTATGAAATTCAACAGCTCAGAAATATGTTAATATCGACCAGTGTTATAAATTTGCTTTTTCCAGCAATCAAAGAGAAACAGCCGATAATGTCGATATCAAACAACATTTACCAATATACAATCAATTTACGTAGGCCGATCGACCAGACGGTTAATTACTCGAATGAGAGAACATTGCAACTTGAACGCCTGTTTTAAATCAAATGGTGAATACACGTCCGCAATTGCGCAACACATCATCAAAACATCGCACGTATGCTCTCCAGACGTAGCATTCAAAGTAATTACTAAATGCAAAAACAAAAGGGAGCTAGCCACATACGAAGCCTTATGGATAAACAAATTGCAGCCGGATTTATGCAAGCAGAAAAAGCACGTACAAGCATTGAGCTTGAACTGGATGTGACGCACGCAATTTGATTGGTTTCTATTTTTCACACTCGCTTTGTTCACATATTTCTATCTTGTTTTGCTTTCCAATTTATATATAAAGATATGTTCATGAGTAGATATTTGAGAAGACCATGAGAAAGAAAATTTTCTTATATCTGATAAAATTTCTTTTTGTTTTTGCAATATAAGAAGGTACAATGAATATATATATATATATATATATATATATGCGTGTGTGTGTATGTGTATGTTTGTGTGGAGAAAGCCTAAAACAGTTAATTCTCGTCACTGCATAGAAATTGTGCAGCCGACATTTTTAGTTCAGTGCTATGTATGCGAGATAACTAGTAGTTAGAACCGCGTATATATATATATAATTGGATAAGTGTTTATATCAAGTTTACAACCTTGATTATATAATTCTCAATCAATAATTGTTACACATACCTAAATACGCTGTATCTCCTTTAGAAGGGGTTCTCGATTGTCGCGTCGCCTAAATGTAATTTGCATTAACCCTTCTTAAACGAATCATACTAGCTTAGTCACCGCTTTTTAATGATTCTTTTTTCATACAGAAAGAGTCGCCACTTTTGTTTTATTGTCCGCCTACGTCGAACGTCCACATAATGTTGAAGTCTGTGAAGTGAAAACACTGGTCAAGTACAAAGTTGAGGATGTATTGTCTATAACGTACTTAAAAGGATGATTACGGTTAATATAAAATACAAAGACAAACTTAGTAATGATGAGCAAACATATAAGTAATATAAGTAAGAGATATGATGAGCATAGAAACAACACGTTTGGAAACTTCGTATATTCGTCTGTCACATTCTTTATGAGCTGTTAAAATTAATTTCTAATAATAAAAATTTCAATATTAAAAAAAATTGACGATAAATATAAAAGGATAAATTAGTTAAATTATAAAATGATAAGACGGGTGAAAGGTGCGATACAATTGCGATAATGTGAAACAAAATAGTAAATTGAAATAGTGGCCTTACAGAAGACCAGGATTTGCTCGAAAAGTGAAATCTCATTTAATGCCCTTTGACGCGTATATTTCTTTGGAGCGAAAACATCGATTAACAAAATTGTTCAGGTGCTCGCAGCTACATGCTTTATTCTGGAAAGTACTTGACAACTTTCTAATAAGGACTGACTCAGGGTAGTTCGTGAATTACGTTGACTTATTTTTGCAATGTTTAATATATGCTGACAAATTATATATATATATATATATATATATATATATATATATATATATATATAATTTTCATTGCCTTCGAATATTAAACAGTATACTTCTTATCAGGAAGACAAAACACATTATTAACGAAGTGGATAATGGCTATTTATTTAGAAAATACTAAACTTCACTTTACAATCTTTCATTTATATACATCCTGGATTTTCATTTGATTATGTGGGTGGCAACTAGTCTGATTCGTTTTTACTTCTATTTCTTGTTTGGTCTGATTAGTAAGTGTTAATTCGTATGTGTCTGTGTGTGTGCTGTTTGCATGTAAATGTCTTTCTCACTGTATAGCCAAGCTATGTGTGGAATCTGGTCATTCTTTTATTGATGGTCTGAGAGTTAATTAATTGCTCGCACTATTGGCTATTACGTGTACGCATGTTATTTTCCCAAGTTTAGTCTTTCGTCTCCCCTTGTTCCGCAATTTTGTTTTCTCCACTTGGTAACCGGGCTATACATTCATTACAACAGCAGTGTGTTGAAAAACTGACAAAAGAAACTTAGTCAACAGCCTAACAAACAGAATCATGAGGATCTGCCCTGAAAAAAAATCGAGGAAGAATTGGGCTACCTGAGGAAGATATTGCTAATGAAAAACTGCTCAGAGCAGTTCATTGATGTCAACATCAGTCCACATCAGATTCGAACTAGAGGAGGATGCGTCAAGGGTTTTCCTAAACTTACCATTTAGAGGTGAAGTACCAGCCAAAATATATATATATATATATATATATGGTCATTTTAACTTCAAGATTGCATTATATTGAAAATGCAGCTCATCAACCAGCAAAAGCTTGCTAGAATTTCCGTTAGAAGGGAACGAACCAAGTCCTATTTGATTTAGATACTCTCACTGAAGCCAATGACTAAAAATAATTGGTTAATAAAAATGTTTCAACTGCGTTTAGTGGGCGGCTTGTTTGTTGCAATGGGTGATTTGCTAGACTCTGACGAAAATATGCCAAGCTTCAAGCTACTAATGCTGAAATTCGAGCGAGTCATTGATGGGTTCCCAACACAAATAGCTGAACATTTACTGTTTTAACAATTGTAAACACGTCTATTTAAATACTTATACAAAAAGATTTGGATATCATTTTCAATGCCATCATTATTGTCACCGTTATTAACAATATCATTATCATTTCGGATAGAAATACAAAAGCCATTAGTATTCGATGATTCACTGCCTTATAATCTGCGTCGGTCCGGATGCCAGAAAAGTTTTCCTGTATTAACAATGTTTAACGTTAATCCCAAACAATCAGTCGTGTTAGAAATACGGAGCATAACCTCATCTCTCATCGTAATCCTTGCGATAACTATTGTGGTGTAAGCTTAACTGCAGTCGTATCCAGGTTATTCTCGTCAATTACCCTGCGCCGTCTGAGCGCTTACGTTGAATCACATACCAGAGAAGATTAAGCTGCATTTCAGGCTGGTTGAGGCTGTACAGACAATAGTCTCATCTTTGAGCAAGTACTGGCGCAGCGACGTGTATAGTGCCGTCTAACAATAGCCGTCCTTCTAGACGTCTACGTTGCACTTAACTCCGCGGATCGCAATTTTATATTCGATATTCTGACCCAAATTGGTATGCCCACTAAATTTGTAAATATCTACATAAACGTTTGTCCGTCAGAAATGGCCATTTTGCGCATTTACGCTTAATTTTGTAATATATACAGGTATGAGAAATATTTCCCCATACATTCAGGAATCAGTAGTTCAAGATGTCTACAGCGGTATATTATACCATCTTGATGAGATTCTGCGTAGACCAACTTGAATAGATAAGAAGCTTATCAGTTTCGCGAAGATCTGATTGATCCCCATTTACAAGTACGCGTCGAGTTTGTCTTCGTATTGACTGGGTGCGGATTCGCTCATTTCTTCCCAAGGTATCAACATTGTTCATATTAACCAATGGAACCATGTTGACGCCTTCAGAAGAACGGAACGAATCCGCGCCTAGTCAATACGAAGACAAACTCGACGCGTACTGGGAAATGGGGATCAATCGGATATTTGCGAAACTGATAGTGCAAAGCGACAGCCCGTGGACGCAAATTGCAGAGATTCAACATTTGAAGCTCGCATTGCGCAATCTGTTATACAAGGAGCCGTTGTTCCGTCTTGCGATATGAAAGTCGCACAGTCTAAATGATAGTTACGTATACGGGATCACCTGGCATTCACTCGAAATCTGCGGACGCTAGTTCAGGATCTGGACGTAGTTGATAGTTTTACATAGCTTGCCAGCTCTATCAATAACTCAGGCAATACGTCCGACGAGGTGATTATGAGAATTGCAAAAGCTAGAGTAACTCTTTTCCAACCTTCGCCATTAAAAGTCGCGTCTAAAATGCATTTGTACCTGCAGTTTTATTATACGCTCGTGAAATTCAGTCCCTAAGATTCGAAGATTAATTACAGGCTTTCGACCACCACTGATTGAGAAACAAAGTAGACATAGGTTAACAAAACTGAATACGCACTACTGGAGTCCATAGAAGCAATCCATTAGCATACAGAAAGCGCTCCTTGTTTAATGTACAGGTGAAGTTCCAGCAAGTGTGCTGACTTGATCACATTAAATTAGGCCTTCCATTCAATTGCCCTGTAGAGCAATATTCACTGAGCTAGCGATAGATTGGTGCATGAAACAAGGCGGAGAGATTTTTACATGGAACACAAAGCTAAAACCGACTACAATCAACTTTGGTAGTACACTACCCACATGCCTGCTAGGATGGGGTCGACGTGCGCATCGTAGTTCTTGGTTGCAAACTCTGTGCGATATGACATTGGATCGAGTTCAGTGGCGATCTCGTTGCAGATTTCTAGTAGAATTGTGACGTTCAGTCAGGCTTATGATGCGATACAATGACGGCTGTCTTACAATATCATGTTTTGCAGTTGCCGCATTTCTGTGTGTATCTAAAATAATATCCCTATTTCCTCCAGATCCGCCTCTTCATAAATCAATAATCTTAACTAATTTTTTGGTGCATATATTAGTTTGTGTTATTATTAATATTATTACTTTTTAGTTCGATTCATATTATTTGCTTCTTATTGTTTCTCTTGACTATAGGGCAGTGATTTACCAATAACTAGCGTCTTTTGTATTCCTGTCCGGAAAGATAAGAGTCTGATGATGATGATGACGATGATGTTGTTGATGATGATGAAGCAGAAGAAGAAGAAGAAGAAGAAGAAAATGATGATGATGATGAAGAAGAAGAAGAATACGATGATGATGATGATGATGATGATGAAGATGATGATGATGATAATTTTGATGATGATGATGATGATGATGATAATGATGATGGTGATAATGATGATGATGATGATGATGATGATGATGATGATGATGATGATGATGATGATGATGATGATGATGATGATGATGATGATGATGATGATGATGATGATGATGATGATGATGATGATGATGATGATGATGAGAATGATGATGATGATGATGATGATGATAATGATGGCGGTATTGATAATTATACACACATATATTTGAACATTTATTTAAACAGACGCGTTTAACATCGCCAAAGCAGTGTTTACTGGACATCCATATAGGTTTTTTCAGTTATTTAGGTTGGGAACGCTTTTTAGTGCAATTAATTTGTTTATTGACAATTTAATAGTCGAATTTTTTACTCAACCTTGCAGAAATTCGTTTTACCATTCAATAGACGAGACAAACTCGTTAAAATGCATACATTCGAGAGTTCGCTGTCACCTGAAGTTAGTGCTTCCTACTTTGGCGTGCTGTCTGTTAATGGAGACGTGTTTCAAAATTTACGCAAACGAGAAGCGAGCGCAGACATCGAAGGACAGTGTACGGCATAGAAAAATGATTAACGATGCAGAGACAAATGATGTAAAAAATTACAAAATGTCTTTTTTCGGCATGGAATGTCTGATTAGGATAATAGGTTAAGTAATAATTAAAATTAATGCTTAAGAGTTGTAAGCCAGCGTTGGTGTGCCAGCTTTATCTTTTTAGTGGAATTTTATTGAACCGTAGGGTCTGAATTGGGAATGGTGCATACAAATGATAGCGAACTCTCTAAATTTAAATATTTTTTCATATATTCTTAATCTATATATATATATATATATATATATATATATATATATATATATATATATATATGCGTGTTTGTTTATTTGTTTATATGTGTGTGTGTGTGTTTGTATCAGTAAATGATTACGCGAATGATGCGCAAAAGTAGCATGGATCTCGTGTGAAATGAATAAATAGACTAATTACTGGTAACGCACAATTAAAACAATAAACAGACACCTAAGCTAAGTGAATAGATACACATTTGAAAAAGATATAACATTTCTATAAATTGGAAGCTTTTGTGAACAGATTGAGAAAAAAAAATATTCCCGAGTTATGTAATACCGAATTGTGGAAGTAAATAATAATTTGTTCTATTAATTACGAAAAAACTAGCGAAAACGTATGCACAATGATCGAAAGAAAACGGTTTACCTAGATGTTTTAAAATTTAAGCTTACAAATTAAGGTATAATCACAGCAAAAGATGCATCAAATTTTGTTATAAGTTTACATATCCATACATAACGTAGGTGTGAACAAAAGAACGCCGTTTGCGCTGGCAATGATAACAATGATTGAAATTAAGGTAGCAATCTTGACATAAGCGCCAATCCCATTAATTATATACATTTGTATAGTGTAGAAAAGACAATTGATCCAATGGACCGGTTTCGTGCTTATTTGTAACTCTTCATGTCCGCGGAAAATTCTCAATAGAACGTTAATAGCTCCCAAAAATCACAAAACAGATCTACCAGATGAATTAACTTTTCTATTTTCTACGATACTTAGTTTATAAAGAAAAACGTTTGCATATTTTGGAAAGTGTTTATATTAATATCGCAACCTTGATTCTATTAATAGCATAGGTTTTTCTAAATAAGTCTTTTCCATGAAACGGAATAAAATTGCCTTAGCATTGGACCCTAAACGTGGCTTGAATCCAACCTAATCTTGCCTTTTTATGTGCCACATGGTCATTAAGAGTATGGTACGGTGTGATAACGTATCCTATATCGTTAATACTACTTTTATGTTACAAGTTTGCGCGTTGTAATCTTCTTTGTCTACAGTCACTTACCAGAAATACATGGGTAGCCTAGCAACGTGGGTGTATGTGTGAGCATCTAAAACAACCGCTCGGTCAACAAAGTTGAGATTCCAGAACTAGGCTAGACGTTTGTAGGACATCCAACTGCGGTAGAAGAGATTCGGCCGTTTCCGAAGTTGTGCTACTAGTAATTAATGCACTTATAATTAAACAAACATTGGTTGCGCGAACGGTGATAAAAATTATTATAATCAAGGTTGCGGTCTTGATATAAAAACCTGACCTATTAATTACTTACATACGTCAGTATAAACTAAGAAATGTATAGTGTAGGAAAGGCAATTCATCCAGTAGACCGGTTTCATCCTTATTGGGAACTCCTCACGTACTGGCCAGAATTTGCCGCGGACAGGGCTCGAATCTGGGCACGTTTGCATCGAAATCTGGTGCTCTAACGTCGCTACGTTGGCTTGCAATCATTATTGGTCTCTTAAGCCGAAATGAGATTATTTGAGGTCTATTCTCTATTATGCTTCTGGCTTAAATAGATTATGCAAAATTATGGACAAAAATAACTTATAAAATAAATACAGTATACAATATATATGCAATTAGGTATTAGATTTTGCGCACCTAGTAACAAATTAGTTCAAATATGACCACAAGGATAAACCAAAGACAGCATGAAAGGAAATTATAATCTCGTGCACATTTTTTGTGCTTACTGGCGACTCATCAGTAGGAGCCGGTATTACGCCCTTTAACCACTATATAATTGGGTGATGGATGTGGAAACTAGGACGGTACAATCTCCTATATGAATGTGTAAACATGCATTAGTGAAGCTAACATCGTATAGTCTCGACAATGCGGTTTCAACGCTAACTCACTCTATATAATATATATACCGAGTCTGTAAATGATACCAACACTATGGCTACTGTGGCTGTGCCCGATACCAACATTATGGTACCGAAAATGTACATGTTACCAACGCTATTGTTGCCGGGTCGGTACATGGTGCCAACACAATGGATTGAAATATACGTTGAAGTTTACCAAAAATTGAGAACCCCAACTATTTCTGAAAACATGTTACTCCAGCAAATCCGTAAATTCTTGATCAATATCAGTTAATACATTGCGCGATAATCATGACATCCTTCATATATATATATATATATATATATATATATATATATATATATATATATATATATATATATATACTGCTAAATACTGTTTGTTGCGGAGAACTAATATATATGCAATTATGTATTAGGTGTTGCACACCAAGTAACAAATTAGTTCAAATATGACCAGAAGTATAAACCAAAGACATCATAAACTGAAAATATAATAATTTCATCTGCCCATATGTTTCGTGCTTACTTGAGAACGTTTCCCGACAGCATGCTTTGAATGACCAAGTAAAGGTTAAAATGGGTAAGCCCTGGAAGTTATAACAGTTTAGTTTGAAATAATTGAAAAATTGCAGCAACACTGGACTGTTTAATCTTTCAGTTACTTTTGGCCATAGAAAATGTATATTTTGAATAATGGCAAGCAAATATGCAATAGCATGCATATAGTGCCAAGGCTATTTGTGAAGTATAACTAACACGTGCATTATCAGAGTATCATAAGCAATAGACCAAATAAACATATCAAACAACTGCTTGTGAATGGTCCGGTTAGTTCAAATAGGCCGCCTGAGACCAAATTTCTGCGTATTAACAAAAATATTCACTGATGTACCTATTCACTCACATTTGTATTAACACATCCACGAACACACACATACACAATAAACAAAAAAATCAACAGCGTTTACACACGTTGGTAAAACGCTGTTTATTGGAAAAATCTAGATTTCTTGCCAGTTTTTTGTTCAAATTTTGCACTTTTAGGCAGGTATTCATTCTTAATAAAACGCATTGCCTTTTTCACCTTCCATTTGTAACGCTTACACTTGCTGAGAGAAAAGACTGTAGGTAGTATCCTCCGCACTGATAGAAGAAAATGCAGTGTTCAATTTCAACACTTTTGCATCTGTTAAATTCAGCAGATTTTAATTTCTTGTCCCAACTTTCAGATAAAATGTAAAGACCTTGGTTATTGATTATTTGTTGCAACTGCTTCCTATTTGGAGAAGGCATTGCTCAGGCATTCTTAAAGTAATCGTCAACTATCCACTGAACGCAATTTTTCATTGTTTTTGTAATCAATTTTGAACTTCCGTTTCGGGTAGATGCATATTGAAGTTTTGATTAATACCATCAATCTCGCTCGAGTTGAATTACGCTAATTATACAATTTGTATTGCTAGCTAACTGTGACGAGCAGCACTAATACAATGGGATTGGTGCTTATATCAAGTTCGCAAACTTGATTTAAATAGATATATGACTGGCACTAATATTGGCGTCAATAACGACGGAGTAAAGTCTAAATTGTGTCTAACGTGATTCAATTGGCGCTGTCAAATCAACTATCACAAGATATGCAAGTATGTATTAAGTGTTGCAAACCTAGTAACAAATTAGTTCAGTTGTGGCCAGAAGGATAAACCAAAAAGAGCATGTACGGAAAGTATAATCTCATGCACATTCGTTTCATGCAATCAAAGAGAAATAGCCGTTAATGTCGATATCAAATATTATTTACCAATATACATGCGCAAGTTGTCGATAAACTTACGTAGGCCGATCGACCAGACGGTTAATTACTCGAATGAGAGAACATTGCAACTTGAACGCCTGTTTTAAATCAAATGGTGAATACACGTATGCTATTGCGCAACACATCATCGAAACAACGCACGTATGTTCTCCAGACGTAGCATTCAAAGTAATTACTAAATGCAAAAACAAAAGGGAGCTAGCCACATACGAAGCTTTATGGATAAACAAATTGCAGCCGGATTTATGTAAGCAGAAGAAGCACGTACAAGCATTGAGCTTGAACTGGATGTGACGCACGCAATTTGATTGGTTTCTATTTTTCACACTCGCTTTGTTCACATATTTCTATCTTGTTTTGCTTTCCAATTTATATATAAAGATATGTTCATGAGTAGATATTTGAGAAGACCATGAGAAAGAAAATTTTCTTATATCTGATAAAATTTCTTTTTGTTTTTGCACATAAGAAGGGTACAATGAATTTTATTAAAGCTCGCATTTCAAAAGAATATATATATATATATATATATATATATATATATATATATATATGTGTGTGTGTGTGTGTGTGTGTGTGTGTGGAGAAAGCCTAAACAGTTAATTCTCGTCACTGCATAGAAATTGTGCAGCCGACATTTTTAGTTCAGTACTATGTATGCGAGATAACTAGTAGTTAGAACCGCGTAAATAAAATTTGAATCTGGCTAGTCAGTTTGCCGTCGTACTGTGACGATGTTCATGGAACGTCGAAAAGATTAGTACGTATTATGCGACTAGTTAGATACAATTGGATTGGTGTTTGTATCGATCTCGAAAATTTGATTTAATGAATTGGATTTTTTTGTTGGATCCTCTGGACAAATCCGGGTATTTTGATGAAATTTACGTGTGTGAGCCTCGTGCTTGTATGTAGTTTTCTATTCATGCGTGTGCGCAATTGTGTAAGCATAATACTGAAATCTTGAACTTAATAGAAGATTTTTTACTTCGCTTTTGGGTAAATTGAGATGCCGTCAAATAAAATGTGTGCATTTCTTTGACAAAGTAAATTGACTTTAGTAGAATGTGTGAATTTGTTGTAAATTTCGAATAGACGAATTTCCTTGAGCCAAATCGCATTATTGAATTATTGCAATAATTGCTCTGGCTTCCATGTGTTCTCTTAATAATCCCTGCTGGGAAATGCATTGTACACCTAAAACATAGAGACTATAGCTTAGTTGAACAATGCCGTCTGGGCATTTATTGATTGCCTCGGCAGTGCAAACAGTATGATTTTGCAATATACTCACCAAGGTAATTGCCAATCAGGTGCTGATAAAGATAGTTGACAACGCGCTAGTTTATCTAATCAGCGGCAGTTCTGCTGTTCTTCGTGACGGGTTATTTGGCCGTCTCCTGTGGGCAAGCGGGATTCAAATAAAGGTTGCCGCAACCTGCTCAACCAGTGATTGCACCGGTGAATTATTTTCTGTGTATGTGGCAAAAGGTGTGCAATTATTCTGAGCCATTGGAGTTTCACGCCGATGAGTGAGCTAGGTTGTCTGGCTTTCAATCAGAAGGTTTTATGTGGAATAGTTACACATATTACAGTCCCATCTTGAATACTATCCATTAACATACATGTAATCGGTTGCAGATGAAGAATGCCGTAGACCTACTGAGAACATGGGAGTTGGTGTTTTCTAAAATCACCGAAATTGAACAAAAATTTCCTGTCACCCACCACAAAAACCAATGTTGAAACTAATGAACTTGCAATTTTTAATTCATACTGATGCTAATGATAAATTGCTAGCCTAAATCTATTCACCTTTAAACGATTCAACTAAAAGGGCAACAATTACATCAATTACCACTTCAAGTGGCATCTCTAGTGCTTTTGCTGTGTACTGTTGAAGTATAATTGTTTTTCAATGATCTGTACTTCAGTAGTTTAACAGAGAATTTACTTTTCCCAGTAAACCAATTTCCCGTTTCTATGATTAATTTATTACAAAACAAACTTTATTACGGGATTTTGACTAAAAAAGTCAGAATGCAATTTATAGAAAATTTAATCGCAATCAGTGATTGCTTTATTTGTATTACCTATAAATATGTGTGGCGAAGCTGTTCGCCATATATATATATATATATATATATATATATATATATATATATTCAATGCGGTTTGATCCTTGCTAGTCAGTTTGCCGTCGTACTCTGATGATGATCATGGAAGGTCGAAACGCATCAGTGCGTTGCGGCTGGCGGTAGTTTTGCCAAGTTATTCGAAGACTGGTTAAATAAAATGGGATTGGCATTTACTTCAATCCCGCAAACTTGACTTGAAGAAGTTTGCTGTTTGTTTGAAATGAACAATCTTCAATTTCACGTGGTTTGCTAAGTAAGATAACTTAAAGAGAGTACTGCCAACGCTTAAACGAGTTTTAATGGTAATTGGTCTAATGTGACAAAATCATCGAAGCCTAATACAAAAAAAGACGTGTAAAGCGTATCCTATTCTCTTGAAGCTCATTTATATATGCAGATATTATCCGCGAGCTATTCGTAAGCTGTTCATCAATCTAAATCATTTTAAATTGCCAAACCACTTGTAAGTTAGGAAATGTTATGCTTCAAATCGTCGTATTTTCCAACATAACACTTGAATGACACTCGTAGGTCGGTAAAATCTTGAATCCTTTACATTTCCAGGTGCACCGAATTTTGGCCTTGATTGATGGGTTCTCACTTGTCCCTTTATTTTGAAGCCCTCCATCAGCTGTTTGTCTGAAAATGACGTTGGAACAAGATTTTCCAATCTTTTTTCTCCCATCAATCAAGGCAAAATTTCGCTGTACCTGGAAATGTAAAAGATTCAAGATTTTACCGACCTATGATTGCCAGAAATTGTCCCGCACAATAAAACGGAGGCGAAAATAAAAACAAGAAGGACAGTACTGAGAAATTTTAATCAACATTTCAGAACTACTTGAAACAGAAATACGATGGGACAGTGATCAAACTGTTCAACCAATACAGATCGAGAAAAATGCCTGGCAATTGAGGTGTTTCGCGTCACCGATTTAGCACCTCCAGGTGACAGTTTCCTGTTTATTGACATGCCGGCCTATGTTTATCTACAGACTGTTGTTTAAATAATATTTGCAAGACTAATTCACAGTATAACAATCAAGGTCGTCAATAATTACTACAGCATAACTATGTTGAACGTCAAAAATCATATTAAAAGACCAAAAAACAATGCTATACTAAGCAGGATATATTTTGTTCTGAATTGTTGGTGTTTACGTTGGAGTGGAATCAGGAATTCTAATTTCAACAGCTAAGTGTTTACATTGATAGATTTTTCTGGTGTGAATCATTGGTTTCATGATAATCTGCAGCCTACGCTACTTGTTTTAATATGCTTAATAAGGATTACTCATAGTCCAGTTGGCGAAAGTACCATTTAACCATGTTACTTTGAAATATGAGACTTTTATTAATAGGCCTTCTTAATTCTCTTCAAATTATTCAGAATATTTACTGGTATGCAACATGGTCATCATCATTATCACAAACAGTAATACAACATTGATACGTAAATAAAGGTGAAAGAAAGATTTTGTTAGATAATAATGGTAGTAACGCTTCTACTACTGCTGCTACATCTATTCCTGAAACCGCTACTATTACTGTTACTATTATTATTTAAATCAAGTATGCGATATTGATATAAACACCGGTCTCATAATATACATATATTTTTCCGCATAAACTAAACATTGCATAATATAGAAGAGGCAATTCATCGATTAGACAGATTTTATCGTTATTGGGAACTCTTCACGTACGAATTACTCAGTGTAAATATATATATATATATATATATATATATATATATATATATATATATATATATATATATGTATATTACATCTCCGCCACAAACTCTATCTTACGGTTATATATTTAATTGAATGGTGTCATGATTACCTTGAAAAGTGGTAACTGATATCGATTAAGACCATAATATATGGATTTTCTGGGGTAACAGGTGTTCAGAAAAGCTTTAATTCTCAATTTTGGTGAACTTTAGCTTACCGTGAAATTAATTGTGCTGGGAACATGTACACACTCTAAAACCACAATATTGGTGCCATGTATCTTTTCGGCAACCATAATTATGTTATCGGATACTGACACAATAGCCATAGTGTTGGTAACCTTTACAGGCTCGATATTTATATTAAATATAGTTAGTTGGCTTTGAAGTTGCATTTCTGAAGACTTTATATGAAGTTAGCTTTACTACCGATGGTTAAACGACGTAAAACCGCCAGTAAGCACGAAGCGAATGTGCACATGAGGTTATACCCTCCTTTTATGCTGAATTTGTTTAATCCTTCTGGTCCTAGTTGAACCAATTTGTTACCAGGCCCACCATACCTATTTCATATTTTCATCTATATTCGTTCTCCACACAAATGAATGAATGAGTCGCCAGTAAGCACGAAACGAATGTGCATGAGATTATACTTTCCGTTCATGCTGCCTTTGGTTTATGCTTCTGGTCACAACTTAACTAATTTGTTATTAGGTTCGCAACACCTAATACATACGTGCATATATATTAGTTCTTCGCAACAAACAGTATTTGAATGTATGACTATGTCGGTTTTTTAGTTAGGACCAGAAATCTTACAGTCACAGAGCACCAAAATCACGAAGAATATGTGGCACAGCATCTACAAATGTGACATCGTATGTGCTTAAACTAAATATTGCCGCAATGGTGCTTATATCCTTCGTTATATGTATCTTTCCTTAATTGTGTATTACTTTAGAAAATTTGACATGATGGGAACATACAACTAAGTAGTGTGAGTTCACAAACCAACAAAATTTGCATTTCCTACTGCAGGTACATCTTAAAAAGTGTGTGGGGGGAATATCACTAACGTGATCATTGTGGATGTAAACCAATGCATAAGATGGTTGTACAAATTAATAAACGGGAATTCAAGGTAATACTAAAAACTAAAGCAGTAATGGCAACAGATTGGTTGAATAAGACATAATAAAGAAAAAAATATCAAAATAGCAGAGCCAGATTATATGAAGGAAGAATTTAATAAACCAACCGTGGAATCAATGCAAACAATGTACTATTTGTGAAATGATGTTGCGGTGTGTACCATTGGTTTTCTTCAATGCCGCGTTTTGCGTACGCGGGTAATAGTTGTACACGGGCAGTTACACAAAGATCCGATTCTTCACACTATCCGATTTTGTTTTGTCTTTGATCGGGTTGAATTCTTCTTTTTTCAACTGGAAATGCGGTTCTATCACATCTTTCTTTGCTATTGTGAAGTTTGTACTGTGTTGCCTGAGGATGGTGCTGGAAAGTAGGCACCGAAACGTCGCCAGTAAACAAAGATGTGATAGAACCGCATTTTCAGTTGAAAAAAGAAGTATTCAACCCTATCAAAGACAAAACAAAATCGGAAAGTGTGAAGAATCGGATCTTTGTGTAACTGCCAGTGTACAACTATTACCCGCGTACGCAAAACGCGGCATTGAAGAAAACTAATGGTACACACCGCAACATCATTTCAAAAATTATTTGACTATCAAATATGATGCAACAATCGTCACACTTATGAATCAGTACAAGCGGAAGAAGATGCAGATTGTTAGGCAAGTGGACATTTGCTTAAATCTGCTATTGTGAAGTTTGTACTGTGCTGTGTTGCCTGAGGATGGTGCTGGAAAGTAGGCACCGAAACGTCGCCAGTAAACAAAGATGTGATAGAACCACATTTTCAGCTGAAAAAAGAAGAATTCAACCCGATCAAAGACAAAACAAAATCGGAAAGGTATGAAGAATCGGATCTTTGTGTAACTGCCCGTGTACAACTATTACCCGCGTACGCAAAACGCGGCATTGAAGAATGTACTATTTGAATGGTAAACTAGGAGTAAAATAATTTTCAATGGTTCAACCCTATTTGCATCATATCAGATATCTTTTTTTTAAATTCCGATCACCTGAGCATGTCTGCTGATGCAGCGGCACGCTTTCTCGTCAGCAGGTGGTAAGCCCCAGCTACGATTTGCCTTTTTGTCTAAATATCAACATGTCTAACGTTTTGATAACCATGTCTGTATTTTCAAATTTGTGTCTTCCCGCCTATCTTTCAGTTTCAATGTATGCCTCAATTGTTATGTTAGTATTATAGGTAAAAGTGAACTATATATATATATATATATATATATATATATATATATATATATATATATATATATATATATATATTTTAACCATTTGTTTAAATGCCATACACGAGAAATGCTGTTTTCCCTTTTTCTAGAAGGCCAGAATAAAATTGGTCTCTGTTTGGGCCAGGCACGTTATAGTTTTGAATTGTTTTAGGCGTGTTATTCACATGGTGTTAACATTAGTTGGGTGTTAGTGTGTGTGTATGTGAGTGGGTGGGTGGTTGGGTGCCAAAATGTATTTTTAAAGTACGCTATATGCATACGGATTCTTGCAAACAGCAATAAACTTTTTTGCATTTAATGCACACAACTTATTATTTTGTTTTATCTTCCTTGGTGCTCGGGCCATTGATGATGATAATTTTGGGAATGCTACAAACAAAACTATAATTATGTTAACCTGATTGATGCATTAAAGGCGATGAACAATGTGTACGGGAACTGATAATGATTGTGGAATAGAATAAAAATAACGTGTGGTAATGTTCATGACGACATAGATGGTCTAGACGCACGATTACCTGACGATAATGAGGACAGTAATAGTATTGATTAAAGTGAGGCTGTAGGTGATTCTTTTTGTCCTTAGCTATAGACATTTACAGCCTCACGTCCGACATGTCGCAGACATTCGTGTCGGGCGACGCTAGCTGGAGTCTTGCCGGTATAATCTGGATAGGAGCCTACCTACAACCTGTTATGCCTTGAATTCCGTATTAGCGTGCAGCTTAAAATAATGTTGCTTAATGAGCCGTGGCGGAGCAATAACACGCCTGTCGCACGCCGAAGGGCTAGTTTCGGCAGCTGAAGGAGACATGGGCGATTGGCGCCTCAAATTCAAATGTTCTCATTCGATGGTGCCCGTAACCCGTCCCTTATAGAAATCCGCGAACAAGTTCGCGCTAACAGGATCCGCATTACTATGAAGTTCGTGGTTAGATGGCTGTATGCTAGCCAGTGGTGGAGATGACAATTAAGCGCAGAAAATAATGACTATATTCTAATACAAGCTATGGCCATATTGAATATGTAAACTGTAGGTCTAAATCGCATAGAAAGATAAAATTACTGGTATTAACCGTCGGTGTGTTATTCAAAAAGGTAATCTTGGATTTGAATGCAAAAGTCAATGTGGAGATGAAGATGCTGAGGATACAGTGGAATACAGCAACTATAGTTCGATAAAAATTGAAAAATCAGAATATTGTCCGTGATGTAATAAGATGGAAAAATAATTTTACCGAGATTAATAATTGGTAATGCAAAACGGTAAATAACTGATATTTAGCTACTGTTTATGGCGGAGAACTAATATAATTGCAATTATGTATTAGGGGTTGCGAACCTTGTAAGAAATTTGTTTAATTATGACTAGAAGAATAAAACAAAAGCAGCATGAACGGAAAGTAGTACATCATGCACATTCGTTTCGTGTTTACTGGCGTCTCATCAGTAGGAGCCGGTATTACACCTTTTAACCACTATATATTTGGGTGTGGAATGCGGGAAAATAGGACGGTACAATCTTCTAAACGAAAGTGCAATCCTGCAGTAATGAAGCTAAAATCATATAAAGTCTCGACAACGTGACTTCAACGCTAACTCACTCTATATAATATATATATACTTAGTCCGTAAAAGGATACCAACATTATGGATATTGTGTCAGTACCCGATACCAACATTATTGTACCGAAAATGTACATGGTACTAACCCTATGGTTGCCGAGTCGGTACATGGTACCACCATGATGGAATTCAATGTATGCTAAAGTTCACCAAAGTTGAGAATTACAACTATTTTGTAAACCTCTTACTCCAGTAAATCCATAAACTCTGGCCTTGATCGATATCAGTTATCACATTTCGCTGCAATCATGACATCATCCAATTAAATATATAACCGTTAGATACTGTTTGTGGCGGAGAACTAATATAAATTCAATTATATATTAGGTGTTACTAGGTGCGCATCATCTAATACATTATTTCCAATAATTAATATATTTAAGCAAAAATTATAAGAAAATCTGGACTTAGTCAATCTAGTGAAAAAGGCCATTTTCCAGGCCTCAAATCGACAGAAATGCCTGGGACTTTATATAGAAAATTTAGAATAGCAAATTGGACTAAGTTGTTTTACATGTATGCATTAGGCAACAACAAACAGGAAGTTAAGGACGATCATGCATGAGCACACACACATACACACACACACACAAAAAAAGCAAACAATTTATTCATCAATTTGTATTTCTTTTTATAAAAAAAGTATTTTTTAATTCAACTTTGAAAAAGGAACGTCGCAATAGGCTATCCATTTAACGATACCTCGGGAAATCCGCCCGGTTTGAAGTTTGCTTTTTGGAAACACTGTCCTAAGCTTCCCCAGTTAACTGTACATCAAAAGCTAATAAACCAAGTGCGATATTCCTTTTAGCCATATCATTTATAATTTTTACTGAAATTTTCCTAAATAGTTGATTGGTACGTGTGTGTGTGTGTGTGTGTGTTTAAATGTGTGTTTTTGTGTGGGTGGAGTTGTGTATGTCCAGTACTTCTATTTTCAACTAACTAATCGGAACTAGATTAGCTAAATATTAACTTATCCTTCTAATGCGTTAAGCCATATGTCTTATACACACCATTTAACATTATTTGATTGCGCGGGTGGTGGTAACCTTTCTTTAAATCAAGTTTGCGAGCTTGAAGTAAACACCAATCCCATTGTATTTAACCAGTCGTCGAACAACATAACAAAACTTCCGCCAGCCGCAACGCACTGACGCGTTTCGACCTTCCTTGATCATCATCAGAGTACGACGGCAAACTGACTATCGAGGATCAAACCGCATTGAGTATATATGTATATCAATTTTATACACACCATGTCAAATGACGAAATTAAGATCGCGCTCACATTATAGGTTGGGAAGTCCAATAATTCAGGTACACTCTTTATAAACTCGTGTCAAGGTAATTGATAAAATCTAGATAGCAGACTAAACATGCACGTGTGAAATTTCACTAAAAACAACTCCAATCATATTTAAGACTAACTTGTTCAACAACAGTTGTTGCCATTAACACATTAGTTCAGTTGTGATCAGAAGGATAAACCAAAGACAGCATGAACGGAAAGTATGATCTCATGCACTTTTACTTTCCGTTCATGCTGTCTTTGGTTTTTCCTTCTGATCACAACTGAACTAATTTGTTACTCGGTTCGCAACACCTAATACATTCTAGCATATATATTAGTTCTCCGCAGCACGACAGTATTTTATTATTGCAATCAAGGTTGCGGTCTTGATATAAACACCTGACCCATTAATTACTTACATATGTCAGTATAAACTAAGAATTGTATAGTGTAGAAAAGGCAATTCATCCAGTAGACCGGTTTCGTCCTTATTGGGAACTCATCATGTACTGGCCAGAATTTGCCGCGGACAGGACTCGAACCTGGGCACGTCTGCTTCGGAATCTGGTGCTCTAACCACTGAGCCATCCTGCCGCACACTACACTGCACACAATTTTCAGTTATATACTAACTAATGTAACCTGGTTAGTCTATTTTTCCTTTAGGTGGAGCTCATATGGCATCCATTTAGACCCAAAGTTCCAACTAACCATCCCCAATCTGTCATTACTGAACAGACACCACACTACATGGGGAAGTGGTATTGAAATGAACATTTATATAATTAAACGAACATTGGTTGCGCACGTCAGTTATGAGCGTGTGTGCGTGCATAGGTATTCAGTTAAATACAATCAATGCACGTGTATACCCACTAAAGTGAAACTACAGTCTAAAGATGCTAATTTACCCTTTTCACGAGTCAGAATATTTTTTTTATTCGTAACAGTGGTTAGAACAACAGGTTCCAAAGCAGACTTGTCGCCGTTCGAGCCCTGTTCGTGGCAAATTCTGGCCAGTACATGATGAGTTCCCAATAAGGACGAAACCGGTCTACTGGATGAATTGCCTTTTCTACACTATACAATTCTTAGTTTATACTGACATATGTAAGTAATTAATGGGTCAGGTGTTTATATCAAGACCGCAACCTTGATTATAATAATTGTTATCACCATCCCGCGCAACCAATGTTCGTTTAATTATATAAATGTTCATTTCAATACCACTTCCCCATGTAGTGTGGTGTCTGTTCAGTAATGACAGATTGGGGATGGTTAGTTGGAACTTTGGGTCTAAATGGATGCCATATGAGCTCCACCTAAAGGAAAAATAGACTAGCCAAGTTACATTAGTTAGTATATAACTGAAAATTGTGTGTAGTGTAGTGTGCGGCAGGATGGCTCAGTGGTTAGAGCACCAGATTCCGAAGCAGACGTGCCCAGGTTCGAGTCCTGTCCGCGGCAAATTCTGGCCAGTACATGATGAGTTCCCAATAAGGACGAAACCGGTCTACTGGATGAATTGCCTTTTCTACACTATACAATTCTTAGTTTATACTGACAAATGTAAGTAATTAATGGGTTAGGTGTTTATATCAAGACCGCAACCTTGATTACAAGTAATTGTTATCACCGCCCGCGCAACCAATGTTCGGTTATTTAAAACGATTGTCGGCCTAGCTTAAAATGTGAACAGTTTGTTCTGCATTTGTAAATTTCTAAATCTTCCGGACCACCTAGAATGTTGCCTTATTCGTTCATAGCATTTGTGCCCTTTAAGCCACTATTACGTATTCCTCATTACGTTTGTCTTTGTATCTATGCGAGTGTATGCAGATATCTGTATGCTGCTTATGTCTACACAGTGTGTGAAGACGCGTAAAATAAAGTAGATTTCATGCGTTGACTAAAAGGTGTGGATGGAAGGAATTGTAAGTATTTTACTTCAATGCCCAGCAAGCTATTGCAAGTGCGAAGATAACCAGTAAGATTTGTGACTGAGCCTTTTTTGTTTTACTAAATAATTAACTTCCTTTATAATTTCGTTGTACGCATCGCGAGGTAAAATATAGTTATCAGGCCTGCACTGAGGCGTTTACTTGTTTCTTAGTAAAAGCTACACCCATGTTAAATCAATACTAGGTTGCAGATGTTGACACTGGACAATTACGCCACAGATAAAACCTGGTGGGGTATTCTTTGTTATGCCGTCGTACGGCTGGTTAAACGGGTATGTGCATATATATATATATATATATATATATATATATATATATATATATATATATATATATATATATATATATATATATATTGGACCGTTGTCACTAGATTGAATGGTCTTGGATGGCCTAGCGGACGTCTGGGGGGTTTCCGGGGGCCATACCACAAACAGTTATCCGCCTTGAATTGCTCTCTTAGAGATGGTAACGATGGAGAAATGACGATTAGACTTGGCGTCATTTAAGGCTGTGAGTCTTTCTTCACCATGCTGTTAAGTCTGCCGTTTGTTAACACGCTTCCTCGATTAGACCTAATAAGTTTGTATAACTTTTGCAGCTTAAGTTTTTATTAAGGCTTGGCAAAGAGCAACTAGCCAATCAGGTAGAAATGAACTATCTGACCTATCAAAACAAAGTACCCAACTTGATTTCATTACTCGGTTTGAACTAAAATTCAACGATGTTGGGAAACAAAAAAAACAAATTCTAACCTTCAAAAGATCAAATGGTCTCTAAAAACATCATCACTGCCATTTGTGTGACTAGAGTTGTTATATGTGCAACGCAAATGTGGCCACAGGCTGTTGGATGATGCGATCAAGTTCAAGGAGTGTGTTCCTGCGTCCATCAGTTTTGTGAGGTCACACTTTTCTGCATTTGGACCAAAATTGTTTTCGAAACCGTTTTAGTCCACTTCATTTCGTCTTTTTCTATCGTTTGAGGGATGGAAAAAAGCCATATCTGGGCGAATATATTAAGGGGTTGGAATTTTTTACCGGCTCCTTTTGATAAGTATTTAGAAAGTATACGACGCCTCGTTTAATTGGACTGCCCGTGTATTTTTATGCCGAATTTCTGGTTACCACTTGCAGGAATGCGGTAATGAAGATATTTACATATCGGTGAACAATTTCTATCAAGATAGATCCGGTAAATATTATGTAGGCTAATACAGTATTGCTAATTCACGTCACAGTTACAGCTGACCAATCTGGCATTGACAAGAAAATGTCAAAAGCAAGAGCGAGAAATATTTTGTTAATGCGTATCCTAAGATGATGGAAGCCTTAAGCTGTCTAAATGTAATACGCCAAGCAAGCCGTAGGAAATGTTTTGTTAGTTTATAGTTACCACAATTAACAAAATAGATTTTTTAAATGACTATCTCGCTAATGAATAGAACTCGTATGAGGCATTTTTCGAAAGATGTCTACAGGTACTACAAAAGTTAAGTTCCGCAGCTATAAATTTATTTGAAAGTTATCCTATTATTTACTTTCCCCGTGTGTTCCTAGTGTTGGCGATGTTAAGCCTATGAATTTTTTTAACACAATAGAAAGCTTTAATCCTTTTGGAATGCGAGATTTAATAAAATTCATATTCAAATGTAAGAAAGCCTTAACTTTGCAATCGTTGCTGATAACAAGACGGTTTACTCGACGCGTTGTCTACAAACTTTGACGAATTATTGACAATTGCTAAGATATTTCTTCTTGCTGGTGAGTGTGAGGCTAATTTAACACAAATCATTTGATTCTAGAATTATCGATCAGTAGACGTCGCACCGACACATATTGATAAGGTGCTTGGGAATGGTACACCCGGAGGAATATAAGATAATTCTTTTAGAATCGGTAGGCGGTGTAGAGCCCTCTAGTGACAAAAACGCTCATTTTCGTCTACGTGTGCATTGTCATAATGAAAACACACACACACATGCATGTATATACCCTTCGTACACGTAACAGACAACAATTCGAGCAGTTGGTTAACCCTCAAGCCAACAATACAAAAAGTGATCAGATCCC
Source organism: Eudiplozoon nipponicum (assembly GCA_029291075.1). Taxonomy (NCBI): domain Eukaryota; kingdom Metazoa; phylum Platyhelminthes; class Monogenea; order Mazocraeidea; family Diplozoidae; genus Eudiplozoon; species Eudiplozoon nipponicum. The sequence continues at coordinate 43,111 of JAQBSW010002751.1, read as the reverse complement.
AGACATCACTGTGCAATACAGCGAGAAAGGCATCTACATGCAAACAGGCCCGACACACAGATACATACGCCTACATACTAAATTATCAGCCCAAACAATAAATAGAAGTAAAACCGAGTCAGTTTTTGCGACCTACATTATATATATATATATATATATATATATATATATATATATATATATATATGATCTGAATAATCTAAAAATAACATAAGATAGTGAAAGCAACTTATCAAGTAGACTGGTATAGGTATTTTCAAGCATTCATCATTTACTTTCTAGTTTTGTTTTAGGCGAAGCCTATTTGGTATCGATTTCGACATGAAGTTTCACTTCACTACCACTGACCTACCATCATGGAACGGATAACAGGCCCTCTTGATAAATGATATTAAATTAATATATTTTGGCAAAATTAAGTATATATATATATATATATATATATATATATATATTGTCAGAGCAAACTGAAAATAGTAAAGGAAAACAAATGAAATTCATCAAATAGATCGGTTTCATCCGTTTTTAGCACTCAGAAATTGCGCCCTCATTACTACATTCAGGGAAAATTTGTTTCGGAATGTTTCAGTTCCGCCACTATACTACCCAGCCCGCGACCTACATGATATTATTTCACGAGTGACAATAAAAATGGAACCAATTTGCAATATAATGTATACATATACATGATCTTACTCCAATAATTAAAATCTATATAACTTTCTCAGGTGGAAAGATGCACATTCTACAGTGACAGATCGAGGGTGTTTAAGTTCAACCTTGAGAATAAATTACTGCCGAATAATACCAACCGAAGGAAAAACGGCTAAACAATTTAAGTTATTTTTTAAAATCGAATATTGCTCTTTGTGTCCGTTGTGGGTCTCGCGGTGTATTGGTTGCAAGACTGAAGCAGTTGTGCCTCATGTCGAGCCACGGTAGCTGAAATTCTGGCAAGTACTTAATGGGTGCTTAATAAGGGCGAACCCTGTCCACACGATGATTGGCACTTTCTGTCACATGCAATGTTTTGTTTATATCTATAATATATTTACATACGTAATACAACCCTGTATAACACTTCGATTTAATATCGCTTCACCGCATGGTATGCCGTCTGTACTATAATGACACACGAATGGTGGCTAATTGGAATTTTAGTTAGAAAGCGATGCCAAATAGAATTTTCCTGAAAGAAGGACTAACCAAACAACAAAGGAAATTATTTAAATTCTGTTGTACCCTGCGCATCGCTGTTTTTGTTTGCTTTTTCCGCATTTTGCTTGTGCGGTACAATTAATGGCACTCGTCCGTTGGTAAAATTTTGAAACCTTTACATTTCCAGGTTCACAGTTGATGTTTGGCATTGATTAATGGGTTCCCACTTGTCCTCACATTTTGAAGCCGTCCATCAGCTGCTTGTCTGAAAACGACATTGGAACCAGAATTTAGGAATTATTTCCGTATTTCGAGACTTCATTTCCAATCCCATCTTCAGGGCTGGTACCAAACGCTCAGGAATGTAGCAACTTGTGGCAACTTTGGTATCCTCATTCAAGACAGATCTATTTATTTTTTTCATTTCTAAAGTATTTTTTATTGTCTGCCCTAAGGTCCGCTTTAGGTATGGAGACCGGATATTAGGACAGACAATAAAAAAATACTTTAGGAGTTAAAATTAGTATTAATAGATCTGTCTTGAATAAGGATACCACAATTGCTAAAAGTTGCTTTTTTCCTGTGCGTATGGTGTCAATCCTGAAGATGGGATAGGAAATGAAGCCCCAAAAATTCGGGAAAAATTTGGAAAATCTTGTTCCAACGTCATTTTTAGACAAGCAGCTCATGGGCGTCATTACAGTGAAGGGACAAGTGAGAACCCATCAATCACTGCCAAACATCAACTGTGTACCTGGAAATGTAAATGATTCAAAATTTTACCCACCTACGATAGCTATCAATTTTCCAGCAAAACCAAACTGCGGAAAATTGCAAGAAAGTAATAATTTACCTGAAAATGCCCTATTTTGTGCAGCTTCATAGGCGAAGTGTGTGTTCTGCACGATTCCAAAGCACATGTGACCAGCTTCGTGATCTAGTCGCGGAAACTCTGGTTAATACGTGCTGAGTGCCCAATAAGGAGGGAACCGGTCTACTTAATGAAGTGCATTTGCTATTCTTTGCAATGTTTATGTTATATCGAATATATATATCCTGTCATTTGACTGTATATATATATATATATATATATATATATATATATATATATATATATATATATATATTATACTTACTTTGCCATAATCCTTTATTCAATATCATTTATCAATGTGGCCTGTTATCTGTTTGTAATATATATATATATATATATATATATATATATATATATATATATATATATATATATATATATCATATATATACATATATATATATATATATATATATATATATGTCTGTATGCATAAGTATGTGTGTATGTACTTCATATTCTATTCTAACCATCAAAATGAAATAAATTTTAATCAATTCTGCCTTACTTGGTAAACAGCATTGGATGCTAACTTGAAAATGATGTTTCTTGTCAAACTTGCGTGACTTTGTAGGCAACTTATTAACCGCCGAAACAGATATCCAGCTACACTGGGATAATTGAATCTTACCGAATAGACTCAATGTTTATTTATGCATTTTTTCGTGCACCTTATACAAAGTTAACCAAACGTTTGTTTAATTAAACTTCTTTCCTTTTCGTGGATTTGACCGCATTTTTCTTGTGCGGGACAATTGATAGCACTCGTAGGTCGGTAAATTCTTGAATGTTGTACATTTTCAGGTGCTCTGATTATTGGCCTTGATTGATGGGTTCTCACTTGTCCCTTCTTTTTTAAGCCTTCCATCAGCTGATTGTCTGAAAATGACGTTGGAACAAGATTTTGCTCTATTCTTTTTCCAAATTTTCGAGACCGAATTTCCAGTCTCATCTTCAGGGTTGACACAATACGCACAGGAATAAAACACAACTTGTGTCAAATGTGGTATCCTCATTCAAGGCAGATATATTTATATTTATTTTAATTCTTTTCGTTAATTTCGCCGAGTAAATTGGTAGGATTTACATTTTTTACTTCATTTAGGCAGGTTTCTAGTGATTTCTACCCTCCAGACGTCGGCTAGTTAGTTCATAATTGAGTAGGACTGCCGATTTTAAAATACCATTTTTAACCGTTTACATATCACGGCAATTCTTTGGTTTGTCACATGTACTGATGCGTCTTGTACTTTTTCATCGGAGCAAGACAGAATCCTGATTATCGAGGAACAATTTGCAGTTTGTTTACAATAGTTTGACATTTTTACAACGTCTGTCAGTTGTTTATACTGAACTGAAATATTGTCTGCACAGTTCCTATATAGTCAGGATTCTAAAATTTTTGCAATTTATTCTTAGTTTATAAAAAAATTTCTGTTATCTATACCGTAATGTCGAAATTCGCCAGAACGTGAGATTGTGGTTAACATTCTTCTACCAATTCGACAGTATAATAAGAGAAATTTGTGCTAATTTCAAGTGCGCGTGTTTTACGATTGGTTAATCGGATAGCCTGATTCTCATTATGAGTTACCTTATCCTCTGGAAACAAGTCGAATTAAGGCTTTGGGCAATGCTTTAGTTGTTTATCGAAGGGATTCTTTCTTCCTTTGAACACGGTTGACAACCAATGCCATTTCATCCATTCAGCTAGCGAAGATAATAGGTGCTGGTTAGTTTTATTATTACAAGAATGCTTAAACTGCAGTTAATTATTTTAAAAACTGTGCTTTCTTCAGCTGACTACATTAAGGCGACCCGAAATAAATAGCTGTCACTGGTTAGTAGGCATTCTTTACCTTATCTGTGCTTGGACTAACACAGGCGGAAATTTGAAGCAAGTCAGGTTTATTGCCCGATTTCCTACACATAATTTCGTACACCTTTGCTGAATGATCGAGGTTATTCTGCGTAGCATCGAATTTGTAATCCTCTCCAAATAGACGGCCACTAATGAATTGGCCAGGAGGAGATGAGTAACTAAATTTGAGCTAATTTCAACTGAACCGTACTTGCGAGCTGCGTGTCTTGTCTGGTGTACTCTCCAAGCAAATGTACAAAATATCGAACTAAAATGACTGCATACTAATTAGATTAGTCGGATCAAAGTCGTATTTGGTGAAATCTAATCGTATACCTGATTTATATATCGCCTAGCAACAGTTGACCAAATTCGACCATTATTTTGATATTGTTTGATAATATTTTTCTACCCGCATTTCCGCTATTCTCCATCAGCCCCATTCACAACAATACAATAATCGAGATAAAGAAAACTCTTCGATAAATGGATAAATCTCGTTTTAATCATCACTATGAGCAACAAAAGAAATTTTAAATATTGATGTTACTCGTCCGCATAATTGTGGTAAAACGAACGAAGTAGTAATTAATATTATTTGTATTACTGTTAATATTATAATTATAATTTAATTATTGTTATATTTTTATTATTAATATTATTCACAAATTATTATTATTGATAATGTAATTATAATTATATTCATAATATTTTCATTATTCTTATAGATTTTGTTAATATTTTAATATTATTATGACTATTATTTTCATTATAACAATCATAATAATTATTATTATTATTTCTATTTTCTTCTTCTTAGTTATATTGTTATCATAAACATTAATAATATTAATATTGTTTTTTATTTCTATTATATTTATTTTATTTTATTATTATTCATTTATTATTAGTTTTATTTTATATTAATTACGAATATTATATTAATATTTTAATTTTATTATTATATCATTAGTTTTATCATTAGTATATTATTATAGTAAAAATAATCAGTTTAATGATACTTTGTAAAGAAGAAAATAATGGCTTATTTAAGTGCAGATGTAAGGCAGATGGAGAGATCTTGCTAGACAACACATCGAAACAATAAAACACACCCCCAGGGGAATTAAACGCCACGGCGAGCGACATAGGCGGTAGGGTCTTGATGCGGATTTACCGTATCGCATTGCAAACAAAAGTAAACCTAATAGTTAACTTTGATAATATAAGTAAAGGTAGTCGAGAGAAAGTTGACTCTTCTAGAAGTCCGTAACGAGATAGCTACTGAGCATGCCAAAAAGTCTTTCTTTAATTACCTAGAGTAATATTTAATAATATGGCGGACATCTTATTTTCGGGGCAGAATATCCATTATTATATTGCGGTCCATTAAGTCAAATACATTGTTGGTGCTTAGATAGACGGCTATTGTGGATGGCGACATTCATGTCGCTATTCAAGTACTTACCCGATGTCCAACTTGCTCTATTCACGCGATTCATTAAATCGGTATGACGACAGTTGTAGTGAATAATCTTGAAACTAGCTGCAGACAAGTCGCTACTGTAATGTTTATCGCAAAAATTTTGTAAAGATGGGAAAGCCTGTCGACTCACACAAAGCAGTTGTTATAGCCTCCTCATAGCGAATGGTACGGAAGGGTTGCATCTTCGCTTCACCAATCGTGCAACTACCATCTTGAAATGGAATCGGCAGGAAATCTTCGTGATTGGCTGCTTAAGTTTTCATTCCGCACATCAAATTCACAAAAATGTATTTGAGACTAATCTCCGAAGGAGTTCCCGTCATGCTACCTAGCTTTTAATGATCTTATATGCGTATTAACGGCTGTCACGATGATGATACTTGTTCATGATCATTATCAATTCCAGGTATAACTGGAGTCCGAATACGGAACTTAAATTCAGGCTTCAATCTATCACTGGATACTGGTTTATGACTTCCCTTGTAGACAATCACATGACATTTGGTACTTAAATTAATTAGCAGATGCCTCCCGATTTACTTTGGCTTCCGTGTAGACTGAGCTGCGTCCATGTGGACTTAGATTTGCTTACAAATGTCTAACTACTTTGAAAAATGAACTGCCGGTTGGTGTTCTCTGGTAGGCTGCAGACGCGGAATTCTTAGAACACGTTACAGTTACTTCGTAATTTCCGCAGCTGGTAGTTCAGCACTAACCTCAAAAACGCAGGGAGTTGCGGATTGTGACCAAATGTTACTAGTAAACCTGATGCCTTTATGTTATCACAATAAACAGATCTCATACCAGGTTGTACTTATAGGAGTGCGGTAAGCCAGTTGGACTGTTCACCAAATGCACATAACACCGCCATCAACTAGCGATCTACGCATTCCATTAGATGCTGTTGTTCTTTGCACATCGGCTCCCGGTAATTTTTAAATTACCTTGGAGAATGCCAGTCGTGAAATTTTTAACTGGTCAGTAACAATTACATCTGGTACCCTAAAAATCTTGCCACTCAATGTAGCAAGAACGTGTGGGTAATACTCTCTAGGCTATGACTAGTTAGCGGTTCTACGTCGAGCCATTTTGTATGCCGATCAACTGTAGTCACGTAGTATCGTCAGCTACGTACTTCGTTGAGAGCAGTTATGTAAACTTGAATAAAAGTAAATTCAGGTTTAGGCAGCTCGAAACGGTCAAATTCTGAATGCGTATGACGAAAGAAGTTAAAGAGTTGACGGAGCCGACAAGCTTTAACCATTTCAGTAATATCTTGTCTGGTGGTTGGCCAGGAAGAATCAAATCATTGTATTCGTCAGATACCACACACCGACAGTCTGGTAGGAGCTAAATCTTACTGGTCAACTCTCACTTAACGTTACGCGCGATGACCTCCGCATCACCTAGCATTGAATTGGTAAATCAGTCCGGTAACTGTCGTCGCCATAATGTGAGTTCTTTGTCTGTCTGTTGCTTAGTTTTAATGTTGTGCAATAGGAACCATTTGGCATTTTGATGGGCTATTGAATTTATTACATTTCGAGATAAGGACTCTGTCTTCATACTCGCTTTACCTTTTACATTTAGAAATAGGCAAGAATATATATATATAATATATATATATATATATATATATATATATATATATATATATATATATATATATGAAGTGATAAATTGATTCGTAATGGATGCATCCCGTGATGAATAAATAAACACGTATATATTCTGACAGCGATATGATTATAGGCTTAACTCATAAAGTTTCCTTTAATTTCCTATACGAGCCACGCCCAGACGAATAATAGCACTTTTCTTGACTAGTTCTCTCTCTCTTTCTCGCTCGCTTTCTCTCTCTCTCTCTCTCTCTCTCTCTGTCTGTCTCCTACACACGAATACACACTCGCACAAAGCTGTCTTGTTAATTATGTTGGCATTTAAGAATGTCTTGTGAATAAATCTTTTCAAGAAATAAACAGGACGTGAGAAATTTTCATCTTAGTTAGATATTTGCCTGCTTTTAAATGTCCAGGTTTTATTTTACCAACGTAACCGAAATTGCATCAGTTTTATTCAATATATATATATATATATATATATATATATATATATATATATATATATATATATATGTGTGTGTGTGTGTGTGTGTTTGAATGTGTATTGTATGTGTCTGTACTAATTTCAGCTCATTTTCTTGAAGAAAGATATCCATGTAATAAATTATTTAATGTAGAAAAGATAAAACCATAATATGTTTAGGTGTGTCATTTTCAAGCATGACATTACCGCACGTCTAGAGTCTGTAATTGTGATAAAAGCGTATTTTCTTTGCCTGTCAGGAACCAATGTTTACCTATTTTAATAGAAGTTAAGACGAACCTATTAATAGTTTAGTAAGGCTAGCACCAGTTTGTAAATATGCGGGTGGCTTCCGTTAAGCATATTAGTGCGCTCGGTTATGTACATGTTGTATGCTGGAGAATTGGAAGAAGAAGCCGTCTGAATGCACGCAGTCGCCATTCAGTGGCCACGTAATTAGATTGAATAGTGGCTGGTCAGCCAACTACCTGAAGCCGATTATTTTCCGACAGCTCGTAACCATAGAAATTTTCCGCTGCACATCCGGCCGTTTTTAACTGAACGCCCGCTGGTAATGGTAGCACAAACCTTCACGACTGTGTAGCAGGGGATGATTAGTAAGTGCCAGGCGCGAATGACATGAATTGACTATTGCAAGATATTTTAGCCACCAGCCACTCTAAATATGGTGCACTGCTCACTTGGCGTTTGTCAGCCTTGGCTGGCAGACCATCTTATACGAGGAGGGCTCATAAGAGTTGAGCAAACTCGCCCTTCCAATTGGCAACCAACGTAAAAAAACAATAGCTAATTTCGATGTATCGCAGTTTTCTGTCTGTTTTATTCCCCGTGTGTTATACGCGGATTTTAAATGCGAATCTACTGTTGTGAATTGTATTTACTTAGGTCAAATTGAACCCAGTCTAATTGATCATGGCGCCATCTGTTTTGGCCAATTGCATTGCAGAGCCCAGGATGGACACTGCAATTTGAATCAGTTGTCCCCGACATGTCAAACAATTTCCTCACCATTACATCGCCGGAACTGTAGTTGCTGCTTACATTTGAAATCTTTCTAAAAAAATGAGACTGAATGCGCCTTACACAAAATAAACTCTAGTATATAAGTATTATGAACACTGGCTTAATTCTAATAATCATGGTTGTCTCAGTGGTTAGAACAACAGACCCCCAAGCAAACGTGCCCAGATTCGAACTCTGTCCGGGGCGAATTTTCAAAAATACTTGAAGAATTGTCAATAAGGACGACACTGATCGACTGAAAGAATTGCTTTATCTTCATTATATAATGCTTAGTTTATACAGTCAAACTTAGGCACATAAGGGGATTGGTTTTTATATCAAGATCGCAAACATAATTTATGAAATATTTGGTGTATCTATTTATGTGTGTTTATTTATGTATGTTTGTGTGTGTTTATGTGCACATATGTATATATGTATGTATGCTTGTATGTGTATACGTTTGTAAGCATGCATGTAAATATGCTTACATGTATTTATTTATGTAAGTTTGTATGTATGTATGTATGTATGAATTTATGTATGTATGTATGTATGTATGTAGGTATGTACGTATGTATGTATTTATGTATGCATGTGTGTATGTAAGTATGTATTCATGCATGTATGTGTGTATGTATGTATGCATGTATGTACCTATGCATATATGTATTGATGTATGTATGTGTATGTATTTATGTATGTATGCATGTGTGTATGTATGTATTTATGTATGTATGTATTTATGTATGTATATATGTATGTCTGTATGTATGTACGTATTTATGTATGTATGTATGTGTGTATGTATGTATATATGTATGTATGTATGCATGTATGTATGTACCTATGTATGTATGTATTTATGTATGTATGTATGTACGTATGTATGTATGTATGTATGTATGTGTATATCTTTGTATGTAAGGATGTATGTCTTTAAGTAAGTACATATTTATGCATGTATGTTTCTTTGCATATATGTATTTATGCGTGTATGTTTGTATACAAGAATGTAAGTTTGTGTGTCTGGTAACATATGTAAGTATTTATGCATGTAGACTAGTATGTATGGTTGTAGGCTTGTATTTAAATTTTGATTATGCATAAAAAATTCTTCAAGCAAGTCAAGTATTGTAGCCGATTTTAGTTTCACCATTTTGCAGAACTGATATAATTTTTTTTAAATCCACAAAATAATTTTGAAATCCGTCATTTGCACTGCATCGTTCACAGTTAACATTTATTCACAAACCAGTCGTCGAACAACATCAAAACTATACCCAGTCGCATTCACTGACGCGTTTCGAACTTTCACGATCATCATTAGAGTACGACGGCAAACAGACTAGCGAGGATCAAACCACATTGCCTATATATGAAAAGCAAAATTAGATATGAGGTTCTCACCTCTAGTAGTCTTCCCATATATATATATATATATATATATATATATGCAATGCGGTTTGATCCTCGCTTGTCAGTTTGCCGTCGTACTCTGATGATGATCATAGAAGGTCGAAACGCGTCAGTGCGTGTGACTGGCGGTAGTTTTGCTATGTTGTTCGACGACTGTTTAAATACAATGGGATTGGTGCTTATTTCAAGCTAGCAAACTTGATTTAAAGTATTGTTACCATCACTCGCGCAATCAATTAAACTTTTGATATCTTTATGACAGTCTGTTAATTTCTCAGATAGAGAACTATTCGTCCGTTTCGCCTTGCACATCAAAACCATTATGTGCATCGGAGATATCCTGTTGAAAATGTATGTGTGGTTTAGCATCGACTCATGTTCAGTCGCAAGTTCCATGCGTACGTCTCGTAAATTCATCGTTTTCTCTGTCATCTTTACTTCAGGCGGCAGAGATTTTGATTGTTGTTAGCTGACTGGGCGACGCCTTGAAGGTTACTTGGGCTCCTGTTCTACTTTTCTTTGTATTATTGCAATAAAAGCTTTTCAGCTATAAAATTTAATTATTAAATTAGTGCCAAGAGCAACTGCTTACATTTATCTGCATAGCGTCTTGGATGCAATAAACAAAGAAAATTACTTTGATCTAAACTTCTAGATATCAATATCACAATTTATTTTGTGCTTGTATAAAAACCTTATCAAAGT
>JAQBSW010002751.1:0-27500 GCA_029291075.1 Eudiplozoon nipponicum | reverse complement strand
ACTCTGTAACCTGAGTCCAAACATACTTGTGTTAATGTCGTTCAAATTTTCCATTTATATTAATTTATACTTTCTTAGTCAGAGCTAGTAGCAAATGGAACCTACGTTTCCGATAAGACCAAATTTAATGTCTTTGTCAACAATTAACCAAAACGCTCATAAACACACATAAATATACGCAAGCATGTAGGATTACATAATTAGAGGATAATTTTTATACAATTTCTCTAATTACTTTCTCCGTGCACATCAAAAGTATAAGGATGAGCCCATCTAAGTTATTTTCCATTAAGTCCAAATACTCATATATATATATACACACACACACACACATATATATATATATATATATATATATATATATAAATATAAATAGCAGTATCGTTTACTATAATGAAAGCTGCGATCTTCATATGAACACCTGACACTTTATGGACATGCATTTGTCAGTATTAACTAAGCATTGTATAGTGTTAAATTGGCAATTCGGTATCGGTTAACAAATATGCATGACGATGCTCTGTTAAATCGCTAATTACTTGTACAATTTACATGATCAGCCATGCAACTTAAAATTGAATAATTCTTTAAATCAAGTTTGCGTGCTTGAAGTAAGCACCAATCCCATTGTATTTAACCAGTCTTCGAACAACATAACAAAACTGCCGCCAGACGCAACGCACTGACGCGTTTCGACCTTCCATGCTCATCATCAGAGTACGACAGAAATCTGACTATCGAGGATCAAACCGCATTTAATATATATGGAAATCAAATTTAGATATGTGGCTCTCACCTCTAGCAGTCTCGCATACATTGAACTGCAATCAGTTAATGTTTGTGACTGCATAGAAATTGTGCAGCCGACATTTCCAGTCAAGTTCAATGTATGCGAGACTGCTAGAGGTGAGATCCGCATATCTAAGTTTGATTTCCACATATATTCAATGCGGTTTGATCCGCGATAGTCAGTTTTCTGTTGTACTCTTATGATGATCATGAAAGGTCGAAATGCGTCAGTGCGTTGCGGCTGGCGGTAGTTTTGTTGTTTTTCAACGACTGGTTAAATTAAATTAGATTGGTGTTTACTTCAAGCTCGCAAACTTGTTTTAAATAATTGTTACCACCTTCCGCGCAATCAATTATTGTTAAATTGTATTAAAATTGAATATTTTCATTCATCCCATTTTGTCCGTAATTTATTGCACTCAGTATGTGATTTATAAGCTCGAGGTCGAAATTTAAATACGCCTAACCTAGCACGGTAAGTAAATCAAGTTGGGTGTTTCTGTCTGAATTATTTGTATGGTTGGTCACATTTTTCTTGCAGCATTATTAGGTGACGTTTCAAAATTAGAAAGGTTCCTTGTTGGACGGATACTCACTCCGATATTCTACTTCATTTCAAGTCAAACCATCCGTACTGGATGGCGATGGGTATCTTTAAATCAATGTCATTTACAGTCTTAGATCTACAGGCGTAAAACACCGAGAGAATGAATTGGGTAGATTACGATAAATAGTTAGTGCCAATGGGTACCCTCTGATGATAATAGAAACAACGATGTAGTGTATTTTAAGTAAATTTAAACAAAAGATAAAATACGCAAAACTTGAACAACTGAAAGAGAACTGTAGGGGCTTTGTAATTCTAGACTCTATGTTAAGCAGGTAATTCAAATTGGTTGTATGAAACTGCATCATTCGAAACATCTCAAACCAATGCCTTACCATGACCACTAAATTCTTAACCAAATTGAGAAAACAGAATCCTTATACATATCAATCCAGTACTAAATTTCCTTCGATGAGTGTAACCTTATATATGTAGGTGAAACGATGTGCGAAACTGAGGTAAGACGGTGAGAACACAAACCTTCTTGGAAATATGAACCTTGTACATTATACAGTGGAAACGAGACAACAATTGATTGGGATTGTTGTTTGGTGCATATCGATAGGTTGTCGAAATAAATCGGCAAGGTTGAATAGGTAATCTATTGAAGGATAAACATTAGACGTCATAAGACATGAAACGGCGGTGAAACAAATCACTATGTTCGATTTGGAACGCAGCACTTACCAATGATAGAAATCAATGTTTTCACGAATCAGAAACGAAAACCAGCTCCATTTAAACATTAAGTATTTTTAATTAAAATTTAATTATATACGACCTTCAATTGTTAATATTTGTTAATTAATGTATGATCATTCGCCATAGCTTGTTCATATTTTATCTTTTAATTCTTCTCATTTTACTGCATGCATTATCAAAGGTGCATTATACGGTTTAACACTTATTAATTAACTTTTATGTTAAACATCGACTTACAGGAGATAATTTTCTAAATTTCTTGTCCTACCTTCAATTATGTTAACTCTCAACTTTGTTTCATTATTTATAACTAGCTTCTAACCATTTATTCTGACATGACTTTACTATAAGTATATCGGTTTTACTTGCCCCATATGAAATATATAAATATGGCATACCACAATGTAAGTGTAAAAAAATTAGTCATACATGTACAAAGTGTAAATTACATTTAACCGCTTCAGTTTCACTTAGATTAACGTGCGCCAGCATGTATTTGTATTTCGCTGAAGGCTTCGAAGATAAAAGCAACTACAGACACTATATGGTGAATTTTTACCTAGAGAATATTTATAAAGAACTGATATTAGGGCAGACAATAAAAAATAGTTTAGAAATTAGAAGAAATATAAATAGATTTATCATGAATGAGGATACCATATTTGCTACAAGTTGTTTTTTCCTGTAAATATGGTGTCAACGCTGAAAATGGGACTGGAAATGAAGTCCCGAAAATTCGTAAAAAATTGGAAAATCTGGTTCCAGCGTCAGTTTCAGCCAGGCAGCTGATGGAGGGCTTCAAAATGGAGGGACAAGTGAGAACCCATCAATCAAGGCCAATAATCGTTGCACCTGGAAATTTAAAGGATTCAAGATTTTACCGACCTACGAGTGCTATCAATTGTCCCGCACAAGAAAATAGCGGAAAGCTAACAAACAAGTAGGACAGCACTGCGCAAAATACATCAACATTCAAGCATTATCTTGGGAAATGTCACTAATTTGTGCGTGATCACTTTGGTGTCACTTAGATGGACATACGCTTGCATGCAATTATTTGTGAAATAATTATTCACAGCTATAGATATACGCCCACGCACACACAATTATACGACGCGTTTATCTTGTAATATGCCAGTAATAATAATGAAACATAAAATAAGCATAAACTAAACCAAGGTTGCGGTCTTGATATAAACACCTGACCCATTAATTACTTACATATGTCAGTATAAACTAAGAATTGTATAGTGTAGAAAAGGCAATTCATCCAGTAGACCGGTTTCGTCCTTATTGGGAACTCATCAGGTACTGGCCAGAATTTGCCGCGGACAGGATACGAACCTGGGCACGTCTGCTTCGGAATCTGGTGCTCTAACCACTGAGCTATCCTGCCGCACACCGCACGGACTAGCTCACGTGGTTAGAGCACCAGATTCCGAAGCAGACGTGCCCAGGTTCGTATCCTGTCCGCGGCAAATTCTGGCCATTACTTGATGAGTTCCCAATAAGGACGAAACCGGTCTACTGGATGAATTGCCTTTTCTACACTATACAATTCTTAGTTTAAACTGACATATGTAAGTAATTAATGGTTCAAGTGTTTATATCAAGACCGCAACCTTGATTATAATAATTGTTATCACCACCCGCGCAACCAATGTTCGTTTAATTATATAAATTAAACCATTTGAGCAAACTTTCCTACTTTGAGATCTTCAAATAAAGCCCCATCGCTTATTTCAATCAACAAAATTATTTCTCATCTTTTTTTCACCCACTAACTGGCACACATTTATTGTTAAAAAGTAATTGGTATTGGTTGTTATTCCGGCTCCTAGTGATGAGTCACCCGTATAGTATGTTTCATGCTGACTTTAACCTATATTTCTGGTCCTATTTGAATTAAATTGTTACTAGGTACACAATAGCACATATATTACCTCTCAGTAATCAACAACACATCCTTAGAGAAGGACTGAAAATTGACAGACCGAGGTCAGTTCGCGACGATGATACTTGTTGAAAGGACAGATTTCTTAGATTTCTTAACTTTACTATGAGACGGGCTAAATAAAGTACAATATTAGTGCTTACTTCAGACCGAAAACTTGATTTAAGCCTGACATTTCACAATATCTGCCACAACTTATTGATGGCTAACTATGTTGTCATGAATTGGTCAAATTCTAATTCCACCGCGCGCGTTTCAACGAAATAACAATAATTTTGCTTTTCTTATTGTGTAGAATTGCCGCGGGTAGCACCAACGTTTTGTGTCGCCGAGAGTGTCACATTTCGGTTAAATGTGAACATCTCAAACCGGGTTTGATTCGGAGCGAAACAATTTATGTTGAATGCTAGTTAGTGCAAGTTTGTATTCGTGTTTTGCAATTGGCTTATGCGCGTACAAATGTCGGTTTGGAAACGCTATGCTCTATGTGTGTGTGTGTGTGTGTGTGTGTGCGCGTCTTATCGATTGTTATTTCCTAGTTGTATTTATTTCTGTCCGAAATTGAGGCAACGCTATGAACAATGTGTATTATTAGTGATACAATAAAACAATAATTGATTGCGCGTGCGATAAAGTTTGTGAGCCCAAGGTAAACACCAATCCCATTGTATTTAACCAGTCGTCGAACAACATAACAAAACTACCGCCAGCCGCAACACTGACGCGTTTCGACCTTCCTTGATCATCATCAGAGTACGACGGCAAACCCGACACAGGATCAACCACGTTGAATTTATGTAAATCAGGTGAGAGCCGCCTATCTAAATTTGATTTCCATGTATATTCAATGCGGTTTGATCCTCGATAGTCAGTTTGCCGTCGTACTCTGATGATGATCATGGAAGGTCGAAACGCGTCAGTGTGTTGCGGCTGGTGGTAGTTTCGTTATGTTGTTCGACGACTTGTGAAATACAATATTATTAGTGATGTTGGAAACATGAAACTACCTGAATATATCTTCAATAATTCACAAAAATGTAGCCTCTTATTTAAATGATTGGTGATGTAGAGCCCACTAGGTAATTGTGTGCTAATTAGAACTATTGAGCGCAAAATTACATTTCGGCTGGTTTCGACGCAAACCCAAATTTTATTGCTACAGCCAATTAAATGTGGTAATCAATTGAGTGTTGTGTGCGGCAGGGTCGCTCAGTGGTTAGACAGCGCTTTAGATTTCGAAACAGACGTGCCCAGGTTCGAGTCCTGTCCGCGGCAAATTCTGGCCAGTACGTGATGAGTTGCCAATAAGGACGAAACTGGTCTGCCGGATTAATTGCCTTTTCTACACAATACAATTCTTAGTTTATACTGACATATGTAAGTAATTAATGGGTAAGGTGGTAATATCAAGACCGCAACCTTGATTATAATAATTGTTATCACCACCCATGCAACCAATATTCGTTTGATTATAAAAATGTTCATTTCAATACCACTTACCCATGTAGTGTGGTGTCTGTTCAGTAATGAGAGATTGTGGATGGTTAGTTGGAACTTTGTGTCTAAATGGATGCCATATGAGCTCCACCTAAAGTAAAAATAGACTAACCAGGTTACATTAGTTAGTATATAACTGAAAATTGTGTGCAGTGTAGTGTGCGGCAGGATGGCAAAGTGGTTAGAGAACCAGGTTCCGAAGCAGACGTGCCCAGGTTCGAGTCCTGTCTGCGGTAAATTCTGGCCAGTACATGATGAGTTCCTAATAAGGACGAAACCGGTCTACTGGATGAATTGCCTTTTCCACACTATACAATTCTTAGTTTATACTGACATGCATGTAAGTAATTAATGGGTCAGGTGTTTATATCAAGATCGAAACTTTGATTATAGTAATCAACTAACGCATTCGTCTTGGGTAGACGGGCTTTTAAGCGGTGGGTGACGCGCTAAGCCCCAAGCTTTTAATATAATCTTTAACAATAGCCAATTTAACCCAACACCCGATCAAACATCGCAGAATCACTACAACATAGAAGATCAAATGCTGTATCAAATGTACTGTTAACTATACTGTGCGTAATTTCCATTACAGTGAATCCTATCTACTTCGTGGATCGATTGTCGCAGATTCATGACATCGCGCATTTTTTTTCATTTTATTTTTAGATAAAATAAGGAAATATATCGTGAATTTTCCGGTAATGTCGAAAATAATGGCGATATATGAAGTTCCAATATATTTTGGTAATTCCGCAAAAGATTTTGTTGATTTAATTAAAATATTAATAAAAAATAGTAACTCCCTATCGACATCCGACCAGAGTTTTACAGCTACCTACTCATAATTTGTCACTTTTTACTTTAATATTCTAACATTTAAAACAATATTTTTGTTACTCTAATGTTTTTTAACATTTAAAAATTAGTGCCTGTTTTAGGTTAGGTTACTGTACACACGTGCTTTGTGAAAGGGTGGGTTGTTAACAGTACGTAAAGGTAGGGCGTTAAAAGTCCGAATACATGTGAAATAAGTACTGTAAATAAGGGTGTCCCTGCTTCGCGGATGTTCAGCCATCGCGGCCGGTATTGGAACCTATCTACCGCGATAAACTAGGGTTCACTCCATATCAAACGAATGAAATTAGTTAAAATTGCCTTCTTCTTAAGCCAATACAATTTAAGAATAATTGATTGATTATTTAAATACAATCGGATTGGTGTTTACTTCAATCTCGCAAACTTGATTTAAATCATTTTCTTAAGCTAACTAATCTTTAAATGATATATATATATATATATATATATATATATATATGCGTGTGTGTATGGTAGAAATATTAACATTTACATAAATAGAGCATTACATGCTCAATAATATTTACTTATATGCATACATAGCAAGTGATGACAAGAACTTGTGTTTGAGAAAAGTTCCCATGTGTTTCAATCTTCGAATTGGGACTGGAAACGCAAATAAGTTTAACCGACAATCTCGTTGCTAAACAATGGTATTCTCAAGGAAGGCCAATTGAAATCACCACGTGTACTCCCACTAATCAAGAGACGCTCGAATTGAAGAAAATCTGCGGACATTCAACGAAAAATGCGTGTTGTTTTTTTTGGTATTTTACCCACTGCGTTTAATGCCAAGGTCTCTCCCTCCCTCCTTCTGTGTTTGCGTATGTGTTTCTGATTACGATAGAAGAAATAAGTTAGAATTTAAAATAGGTTTTGTAAAATATATGCACATACTTTTTCAACTTCTTTTTCTTGAAATTAACAAATATTTTGTTCCTATACCGCTCATGATTATTTAAGGACCTTGATCAGAACTTTTCGGTCAATAAAATTGTTATTCTGTTACGTTTCTAGATGCGCAACGTGTATTTCTCTTTGTTTAACGGGTTCCCATAGTTTCCGTAACTCTGAATCTTTCCACACGAGTCCTATCGATTGAAAATTTTGTAGTATATCGTTTGAACGATTTTTAATTGATGTTTCTAGTAGTCATTTCGCTACTCATGTTCAGAAATTTCATACAACTCTCACACCAGAATATTTGAAAAATGTGCTTCCTCAATTACAGACAGATCTATGTGCGCTTATATTAGACTTCAAAATGTGATGGTGAACTCATGGCAATTATTTAAATGAGGGTTGCGATCTTGATATTAGCACCAATCCACACACACACAGTTCTACCGTAAAATTTATTACCTCCACACACACTCTCTCTCTCACACACACTATATATATATATATATATATATATATATATATATATATATATATATATATATATATATAATCGAAACATGTTTGCTTACATACCCTGCACGCTAATAATAAAGTAATTTACCATTTTTTTATTCTACGCACCTGTCTCGTCTTATGTTATGTCACAATAGTTAAAGGCGGTATAAAAACATATTATTGCAGCGCTGCGAAACATGCAACATCCATGAATGTGACATGTATCATTCGAGATTTGTTTACGTTTTCTTAAACAGGCCATGCATTATTAAAATCTCAATGAAGTGTGAATTCGGAATGTACGCAGTTTTACTTATACATATCACATGCCTGAGGCATTTTTCCAAATATTTCTTTACCCATCAATTATGGTAACAAGTGTCTTACAAGGAACACCCAGTTCAAGCATTCAAAGACTCAGATTTTACCACGATGCCTTAAATATTTCTTTTAATTGAATAAAATGAATAAAATAGACAAATTTGGTCAGAAAACTGGTTTCCTTAAATAACTACGGATTTCGAGAGTGGTGATAACAACTATTCGAAACAAGTTTGCAAGTCTTAGATTGGCGAAAGACATCGCACGTCATAGCTAAACTACCGCCAATCACATTAGTGAGATAAAATTGAATTTGTGATTATCTGTAGCTGGTATATTTAATTTCGAGGAAATTTATCGCCATCTGCTCAACCAATAGCTTTTAAATTTGTAAAATTGTATACACGCCGCGAATGCTGCACAAATGTTATGTTCGTGACTGCGAAGACATGTTGCGGCCGAAATCGACGTATTCCAGACAACTACAATTGATAGACGCCTATCTATTCTGTACCTCATTTTATATTAATTGAGGTTCGATTTTTATAAGGTGGTTTTCCGTCGTTCTCTGATGATGGATGTTGACCGTCGAAACGAGTCAATATGTGCGACAGACAGTAGTTTTGCTGTTGTGCGACAAGTTAAATGAAAAACTTGATTTCAAGAAAAAATATGTTGCTGTCGCAAAATCTGCAATTACAGGGCCTATCTTAAAATATAAAATTACCTTTAATAATTCTGTACATCTTTTCATCAGTGGCGATTGGGATTGGTGTTTATTATAAGCTCGTAAACTTGATTTAAAAGTATTGTTACCACCATCTGCGCAATCAATTATTGTGTAATCTTATTGTCTATATATATATATATATATATATATATATATATATATATATATGTATATTGTGTGTGTGTGTGTGGCGAAAGCTGAAAACAGTTGACTTCAAAGAAAATTGTGCAGCCGACATTTCCAGTCAAGTACAATGTTTGCGAGACTACTAGAGGTGAGAGGCGCATATCTAATTTTGTTCTACATATATATGTATTGCGGTTCGATTCTCACTAGTCAGTTTGCCGCCGTACTCTGATGATGATCATGGAAGGTCGAAACGCGTCAGTGCGTTGCGGCTGGCGGTAGTTTTGTTATGTTGTTCGACAACTGGTAAAATACAATGGGATTGGTGCTTACTGCAAGCTCGCAAACTTGATTTTAAAAAGTAATACATGTAGAAAAGTTCGATCTTATAGTCAGGTTTTGTGTCAGACCCGTGAATTTCACAAACTGACACATTTCAGCCTTACTGCGTTAGCATTTGTGTAAAATGCAAACCGTCTAACCAAGATCAATCTGCATTCGGAAACAAACAAATTAATGACTATTATTTAAATCAAGTTTGCGAGCTTGAAGTAAGCATCAATCCCATTGTACTTAACCAGTCGTCGAACAACATAACAAAACTACCGCCAGCAGCAACGCAAACTTGATTTAAAGGAGTGCGATGCTGCTAGCGGTAGTTTTGTTAGGTTGTTCGACCACTGGTTAAATACAATGGGATTGGTGTTTACTTCGGGCTCGCAAAATTGCTTTAAAGAATTGTTTCCACAACCCGCGCTATCAATTATTGTTAAATTAATGACTTAACAAAAATTCGATGCGCACGCGATGATAACAACTTTTTATGTCAATGTTGCAACCATTATGTAATTACCACTCATATAATATACCTACATTTCTCAGTATAAACTAGACATTGGAGAATTTGAAAAGGCAATTCAACCAGTAGACCCTAATACATACTTGCATTTATATTAGTTCTCCGCAACAAACAGTATTTGACTCTTGAACCTGACAGGTTTCGACTATGCATTTGATTAACTTTCTGGCTAATATATAATATATATATATATATATATAAATCTGTGTAGAAATATATATATATTCATATTTGTTTACGTACATATATTCATAAAAACTATAGAAAATAATTTTATGTCTCAACAGCAGTTTGAGATCTCCGCTATTTATGACATCCTTGATCCTAATCAAGTTTCTTGAAATTATACTAACCTTTATCATAAGCTTTTAAAATGCACAGGTACTAGTATATTTAGCAACTGAATTAAAGTAGATTATTACCGCTGAATGCACCGTTTAATAGCTGCAGGGTGGCTTACTGTTTAAGGCAACATAATTTGAAGCTGACGTGCCCAGGTTCGAGCCCTATTAAGGCAAATTCTGGACAGTTGATAATTAGGAGGAAACTGGTCTACTGGTTGAATTGCCTTATCTAAATTTCAAAATGCTTAATTTTTATTAACAAATTTATATATATATATATCTATATATATATATATATTATTATTTATTTATATAATGTAAATTTTGTTTATATCGAAATCGCAAATAAATAATTATCACCGCCTGCGCAACCAGTGATCATTTATTATCCAAGAACATTGACTGGGGCTGAAATGATTAAATGTCTTTAAGAAAATGAGACAAAGAGAAGGTGATAGTTGGAAAATGCGCATAAAGTAATATTTTGGCCATTCAAACTGACTTTAATTTCCTGTCTGTCTATCAATCTAACGTTGCCTTTCATGTTGCTTGTCTCGACCGATCTGCAATTTTCTCGCATTTTCGATACGTCTGTCGAGGACATGTTGATAGCTAAACTTGCCGCCAGCTTTTTTCACAGGTTTCAGCAAAATGTACGAAAATTGCAATTGTTAATTCGCATTTCCATGATACGGTGTTAAAACATGTGTTTGTGAGGTTTGCTATGAGTTGCGCTGATTTGGTTAAAAAATATATTTGGAGCAAAAAATAGCCATTGGTTGTAACCGTTTTCAGTATCTAATCGGGGTATTTTCGCATGGTGATCGAAAACAATCAATGTACGTGGTTATAAATTTGAGTTGCGTATTTTGTTGGATACTTTAATTAGTATCTATCAAGTTATTAATTAATTTCAATATTAACCAAGCATGTTTCGCATTATTACAATTTTAATGATGAGATTTCGTGAGCGACCAGATGACTTTCAATACTTCTGTGTCCTTTTCTCCAGATGCTTGACGCGTACTTATCCTGGATATATGAGTAGCATTAGATACTGTCGCTCTGGCGGCAATTTATTTACTTAGTAGATCGGTTTCGACCTTATTGGGAACTCTCCATGTGCTCTCCAGAATTTGCAGCGGATGGGACTCGAACTGGGGAAGGTCATCTTCGGAGTCCTAGAATGCAACCTATGCACCACCTATTCCGCATACAACACGCAGTGCAAAATTACCTACAAACTTAAGCTTTCTAGTTAGCCTTTCCTCCTACATAACTTTTCCCAGTTGAATGGTGGCTGTCCGATATTGACGGTTCGTGGGTGGTGAGTTAGAACGTTAGATATTTAGCTTCCAAGTAGGTTCCACTTAGAGCAAAGGCAATTTGGAAAGTCAAAGTTGGTAGATGATACTTATTTTCGTTTAATATGTGGCACGTTGACGCAGAGTCTCAGACACCGATCCGTATGTGCCCCGGTAGGAGTCCTGTTTGTCGTTAATTCTGGGCCTTACATGAAACCGGTATACTGAATGAATTTTGCCTGACATCTGATGCAATATTTAGTTTATAATGACAAATTTATGTATGCTGGGTGAATTGCCTTTTTTGCGTCATGTTATGTTTAGTTTTTACTACCAAATGCTTATATATATATATATATATATATATATATATATATATATATATATAACATAGCAAACTTGATTTAAATAACTAGTTTAATCATATCTTCGTTGATTGGCCAAACTAATATTTGATCGTACCACATTTCCAGTGATTAGTATGAACGATGTTGAAGCCTTCGGAAGGAAGGGACGAATCCGCACCCAGCCAAAAAGAAGACAAAATCGATGCGTATTTGGAAATGGGGACCAATCAGATCTTTACGAAACTGATCGTGCCAAGCGGCGACCCTCGATTGCAAATCGCGGAGATTCAACATCATATAACTGAAGTTTCTTGCTTCACGTTCATGTGTGACTAATGCATGTAGAAGCTCCATACCTATTAGTAACTGAGACCCCTAAAGATGGCAAGTCATTTTCAATCTTAATATGCCCTTTCGAATCTGATAAGCTAGAATTCTCATTTACATCTATTAAATTCATGCCTGCTACATCTTGAGCTAATTTGCTTGTGTCATCAAACTTAAGATTAGCTTCCATGCTGATCGTACTTAATTATTAATTTGATAACTTAGTGTTAGGCAAACGGACTGTGTACTTCTTACGTAGCAAAACACCCGATCAAATAACCTGGAAATAAATAAGACGTGAAAAACAGAATTATTAAATTACCTGTTCCAGAACGTCCCCAATATGTACGATTCAAAAGACAAAATGATAGCAGGTGTATATTGTGAAAATCGAGTAATTATAAACGTAAATTGGAGAAAAGAAACAAATGCAGCTTGCTTAGGAAAGTCAGGCCAGTCACGTACAGATTACCAAAACTGAAATTACGCACAATTCAAAAGTATATATACTGCCAAGTATTTAAACAAAGAATGTTCTAGAAAATAAACGAATATTTTCTTTTTAAATAATATTCGTTTCAATCAGCCAAGGTGGTTTAAATTTATCAATAAATGTCTCTTTAATTTTGTCGGAGGAAATATCTTCCTCTACATGCACTTTTATATTTTTTTAAGTTTTTCAATTATATATTTTATCTCTTATTTAAGAAATCAAACACATCTTTGAGGCAAATTACGAAATCTTGTTAAAATTGATTTATACTTTTTAAATGCATTTCTATTTAGAAATTTGCTAGCAACTATCCTAGGGTTCTTATAAAACCTATTAAAATTTGTTGAATAATTAATACACACAAACAAGTACGCAAACATATATATACATATATATATATATATATATATATATATATATTGCCAGTATAAACATTGAATCAAGTAGCAAAGGCAATTCATCCAGTAGACCGGTTTCATTCCTTGTTGGGAGCCCTTTAAGTACTGTTCCGAATTTACTGCAGGCAAGACTTTAACATCTGCTTCGGAGTCTGGGTCTTTACTTCCTGTTTCCATATAGGCTCCATCTGAAGGAAAGACTGACCGAAATCATGAGTTTGTCTATGACTTCAAATTGTGTCCAGTATGTGACATGAGTTGCACAGTGTATAAGGTCCCAGAGTCTGAAGAAAATGTGCCCCGGTTTCAGTCACGACTTCGGAAAATTCTTGACAGTACATAAAGAGTTCCAAATAAGGACGAAACCAATCCACTAAATGAAATGCTTTTGCTACCTTGTGCAATGTTTAGTTTATATTGTTTGTATCGTCAGTCTCCAATTCAATTTAGAGAAAAAATATCCTAGTATTTTTTAATAATATATATATATATATATATATATATATATATATATATATATATATATATATATTATTTTCTTTTGAAATGCGAGCTTTAATAAAATTCATTGTACCCTTCCTGTGTGCAAAAACAAAAAGACATTTTATCAGGTATAAGAAGCGTTTCTTTCGCATAGTCTTCTCAAATATCTACAAATGAACATATCTTTATATAAATAAATTTGAAATCACAATATTAAAGAAATATGTGAACATAGAGAGAGTGTGAAAAACAGAAACCAATCAGTTGCGTGCGTCACTTCCAGTTTAAGCTCAATGCCTGTGCATGCTTCTTCTGCTTGCATGTATCCGGCTGCAATTTGATTATCCATAAGGTTTCGTATGTGGCTAGCTCCCTTTTGTTTTTGCATTTAGTTATTTCTTTGAATGCTTCGTCTGGAGAACATATTTGCAATGTTTCGATGATGTGTTGCGCAATAGCAAACGTGTATTCACCACTTGATTTAAAACAGGCGTTTAAGTTACAATGATCTCTCATTCGATCGGCCTACGTAAATTAATCGACAACTTGCGCATGTATATTCGTAAATAATATTTGATATCGACATTAATGGCTGTTCCTCTTTGATTGCTTGTAAAGGCAAGTGTGTTACCCTAAATAACACTCGTAGTTTAGCTGCATTAAATGTGCGTATTAATGCTGCTTCAACTTTTTTGTGCTATTTCGGAAACTGCATCCCCCTTAAATGGGATGTTTAGGTAGACTGTTTTCTTTTCTGGCCAATAATACGTCTGTTTCTGTTTAATTCCTCTTTTAATAATTGATTCAATTAATTGTCTGGGATAGCCATTAGACATTAAACCGTTAATTGCTTTATTATCTTCATTTTCTTTTGAATCTTGCCTAACCAACCTGTCAATTCTTGAAAAGCTACCACGAACTGTTGATAATTTATATTGAAATGGCACAAAACTGCTGTAATGCTGTAATATCTGATAAAATTTCTTTTGTTTTTTGCACATAGGAAGGGTACAATGAATATATATATATATATATATATATATATATATATATATATATATATATATATGTAAATTTATTTCCAGTCATAATTCATTAATCAGTATCGCTAAAGATATTGCTAAAATATGTATCCTGATCATTGCAGTAGATGTTTACAACTTCAAAACATATTCTTTCCTAATATTTTCAAATTTATTTTATCATAAGTTATCCTCCTCTTCGTAAATGTGCCGTCTTAAGTGGTTGTTTTCAAATGCATTTCTGGTTAGCAATTTACGCCAGTTTATGTCTGAATCTCGTGACTGTTTTACAGTTGAAGGTCATTTGCTCAGTCTCGGTATGGACACAACGTCGCCAAGGCTTCTGGTTATAGACGCCTAATTTAAATTTAAAGTTCAATTTTAACCGAAAGGTAAAAAACAAGATTAAGAATTTTTTCTTTGATAGGATTTAAAAATAAGTTAGACAAAAGTAATGACAGTTAGATATTGACAATTTTTGTGGGTGAATTTGGTGTCTTCTGAAGACATCCCTCGGGTCTGCTATATATGTTTTTGCTTATGAATTTATTCAAGTATTATTGTATGTAGTTGTGTATGTATTTACGCATGTAAGCATATGTGTATGGAAGTATGTATTTTTGTATGTATTTATGTATTTATGTATGCGTGAATGGATAGATGGATGGATAGGTGTATTGATGCTTGTATGTTTTTTTACTATCTTCATGTTTATATACACGAAAATATGCAGGAAGTATTGATACATTGCTTCTGGTGTAAGTTTCTTAAAACATCACTTCTCTAATCAGGCATTATGGAAACTAAATGACAAATGGTCATACATGAATTTGTGTTTAAATGCCATTTCTGAAATTCGTGCAAACATTTAGGCATATATGGTGTCCTGTCGATTTTGTTCAATATCCACTTTTTTCTACTGGGTTGGCTTTGCTTGTAAGATGCGTTGACATGTCTCATTAAGCCAAGGTACAAAATAAATTAAATTTTTATTAAAAACTACTCCAATTATTTATGATTTTCTTATTTGTGCCATTTCAATTGATCGAAATTTCTGCGAGTAATATGTTTTCCAGAAATAGGCTCTACCGAATCTTGAAAAAAGTTGTTCTTAGATTCTTCAAGTGAAATGTGAAAATTATATTTAGCAAGTTTTTGTCCAAAATAGACAGTTGTAAACAAGGACATCAGTGGAGTCTGGCCAACATATGTGCCAAAACCAGACGTGTTCTGCCTCACAGAAATGGTCAGTTAATTTCTACTGGTGACTGGTATCTTCTTGCACATGTAACATCTGCTTCACGCATGTATATTACCTTTAATCTTGCTAATTAAATGTTTCGTTCACTAGCTAATTACACGATACGTACATTAACATCCATTAGTGAAACAGAAATATGCATTTAAATACAATACTTCGACCAGGTTATGTGATTAGCCATAAAGTATGATAGCTATTTAATAAGTTAGTAAATTCGTAAAAAAGTTATTAGATAGTTAGTTGGTCAGTCAGTCAGTCCGTCAGTTAGTTAGTTATTAAGTTATAGAGTTATTTAGTTAGTTCGTTTCTTTTAAACAATCATTGATTGCGCGGGTGTTGATAACAATTATTTAAATAAATCGTGACTGACGGTAGTTTTGCTATTTTAACAGTCAAATATTGTTTGTGCGGAGAATTAATTAATATTCAAGTATGTATTAGGTGTTGCGAACCTAGTAACGAATTAGTTCAGTTGTGACCAGAAGGATAATCCAAAGACAGCATGAACGGAAAGTATAATCTCATGCACATTCGTTTTGTGCTTACTGGAAGGCTTAAAGAAGAAGGAACAAGTGAGAACCCATCAATCAAGGCCAATAATCAGAGCACCTGAAAATGTACAACATTCAAGATTTTACCGACCTAAGAGTGCTATCAATTGTCCCACACAAGAAAAATGCGGTCAAATCCACAACAAGAAGGACAGCACTACGCAAAAAGATTCAACGTTTAGCTTTGTTGTTCGATGACTTGTTAAATACAGTGTGATTGGCGTTTACTTCAATCTCGCAAACTTGGTTTAAAGAAAAGTTCGTTTCTTTGTTGGTTAGTTTATTGTTGGTTTGTTTGTTTGTTAGTTAGTTAGTTCGTTTGTTAATCAAATTATTGATTAGTTAGTTCGTTAATTAGTTAACTGTTTGATCGGAAATCTGTATTCAATTGTCCTTGTTGTTTTATAATCGGTTTTGTTTAGAGAAATTGCGTAAATAGTGGTATTGAATTCCTTTGCCGTGGTTCCATAATGACTATAACTAATTTACCGCGGTTTGATAACTACTTGTATTTCAACCTCTTATTCCCTGAAATTTAACTTTGGTTGTCATAAATGAGTTCAAATTTAAAGAAATTGCATCAAAGCAACATACGACTTCCATATGATTTTGTTGGCGCAGTCTTTCCGTCTTGACTTGGTCCACGTCTTCTTTAATGATTTAACATTCACGCTTTGCCCTATTTTATTCTCCAAAGACCAATTTGCATTACTAGTTCATCATTTTTAATGCTGGATATGTTTAGATATTTTAATCATTTTTTTCATAAATAAGTTTAAGCAGAATAGTCAAAGAAATTCTAAAGTCTTTTTTGGCAACATTCCAAAACTAAACTTTGAGAACTATACTTTATTTTATGAAGGCCGAAATACCAATAAAATATCAAGTTGTGAGGCATCCCCACGTAGTAGTATCCGTTTTTCTACAAACTCGTTCTTACGACAAATACTAGCATCTCTTATTTTTATAGAAAATGATTCAAGAGAAAGCGAAAAGTTTCTCGACTAAATAACGTTGTTGATGCTATTCATTTTATTAGAGCTATGTGTGGCAAACGCCACCTTTAAGACAAAGAATGAACAATGGGTCTTATCTAGGGCAGACATTATTTCAACAGAAATTCCTCGCAGAAGCGCCCTACTATAGGTGGACACAACAATATTTTAACAATTAAGAGTATGTCATGCAACAACAGGTATTTCAACACCGTTTCTACCAATTTTCATCTACAAGACTGTATGTATGTTAAGTTATACAGCAGACATATGGCAAATGTGTATTACGTGTTGCGCAGCTAGTAATAAATAAAATCAAATAGGATCAGAAGGATCAACCAAAGTCAGCATGAGCGAATGGCATAACCTCATTTTCACGTTTGTTACGTGCTTACAGGCAACTCGTCAGTAGGCGCCGGTACCACGCCCTTTACCCATCATATATTTGGGTGAGGAATGTGTGAAAATAGGACTGTACAATCTCCTACACGAATGTGTAAACCTGCAGTAATTGAGCTCACTTCATATGAAGCCTTCGACAATGTGACTACAAAGCTAACTCACTATACATCATGCATATACCGAGTCTGTAATGGGTACCAAAACTATGCCTATTGTGTCAGTACCCGATACCAACATTGTAGTACCAAAAAGTTCCTGGTACCAGCAATATGGTTGCTGAGTCGAAACATAGTACCAACACGATGGCATTCAGTATATGTCAAATTTTACCAAATCGATACACACTGGCCTTGATCAATAGCAGCAATCACAATTGCATACATATATATATTAGTTCTTCGATAAAAGCAGTATATAGATCTAACAGTTTGCCTGGTATAAAATGCGCCACTGATGTAATTCCACTTTTTCACGTTTCAAGTCTACTGCATACCGATCTGATCATAATTTCAATGCTGATCTATTTATTGTAGTGATGATGATGACAATTATTATTAGCACCATGGTTTCAAGGATAACATTTATTATTTTAAAATCAAATTTGCGCGAGTTGAATAAACACCGATGGCATTCGAACATCCGACATACGTAGATACCAAATATCATTTAGCTGGTTATTAACCAAAATTTTTGTTTTAGGACGCAAAAAGTTACGATTATTGATCAGCATTTTTCAAATTGGCCAATTCAATAGTGCTTACTTATTTTCACATTCAAACCATGTCATACCAAACCGATTCAATTTAGTGATTAAATTCTGGGCAGTTATATGAATCAAGTTTGCGAGCTTCATACAAACCCCAATCCCATTGTGTTTCCCCAATCACACAACAAATCTATGAGTCTGTTGTTGATATCAAGCACGCAAACTTGATTTAAAGAATTGCTATCACCTCACGCGTGACCAATGATTATTAAAATTCTAGGCAGTTATTTGTTTCTATACCGTCGAAAGCATTGTTTCCCACTTAAAATTCGTTTCCGGTAGGAATGAGAATACTATTGAAATTTGATAGTTTCTGCCGCGATCGGATGAAATGCAAGCACTTCGAAAATGATCGAAGATTTGTTTTTTGGTGATGTAAAATTTCTGGGAATATTTTGTGACAGGAGTAAATTTTATTTTACGGGAATAGTAATATTCCTAATTTTGTTTAAATTCTCCAGAGATTTCTGTTCCCATTTCTCTCTCTCTCTATCTCTCATTCTGTGAACTCACGTCCTACAGAGTGCATGCGATTGCTTATTTGCTAATTTAAGCTTTATTTAAACATTCTAGTTTTCTTTCTGCATATAAGCATTTATATGCGCCCGCCAATATATGTGATCGTTTGGGCAATCTAGGTGATATGCACGATGGCGTAAAAGTAACGGCCTGAAAGTGAGCTTGCTCGGACCACCCGTAGCCTGAGCTGCAATGTCGTAATTTTGCCGATACATTCATTGAAAGGCGAATGATTTGCCTTTCGAATTTAACTCTCGTTTCGAATAAGCTTTTTTTATCAAACAATTATTGATTGCGTGAATGATGGTAACAATTCTTTAAATCAAATTTTGCGAGCTTGTAGTATGCACCAATCCCACTGTTTGTCACCGGTTGTCGAATAACATGGCAAAACTACCATCAGCCACACGTACTGACGTGTTTCGACCTTCCATGATCATCATCAGAGTACGACGGCAAAATGACTAGCGAGGATCAAACCGCGCTCAATATATAAAGAAAGCACAATTAGATATGCAACTCTCACCTCTAGCAGTCTGGCGTACATTGTACTTGACTGGAAACGTCGGCTGCAAATGTCTATGCAGTCACGAAACTTAACATTTTGCAGCTTTCGCCACATATATATAGTTAATACAATGAAACAATCATTTATAGCATTTGATGATACGAAAGGGTGCAAAAGTGAAGCGGAAGCAGAAATCGATGGAAAAATTTAGTTTCTTCCCAGTTAAACGTACTTCCGATAATCGATTCTGCCATGCATCGTCTTCAAACAAATTGACTTGACTCACGCTCAAATTAAAGCTTGCGTTGCGCAACCAATTCGTCGTTGAATTTCTGCATATTGGTGATTTGTTTTAAAATTTCCCATTAGCTGTGCTTAAAGCTCGATTGCGCATAACCTCTGTTTAATGGAGTTTAGAAGAAAATGAACTGATTTGTGTGATTCAAACTTGTGGATGCAGTATGCCTTAAATCCCATGCCCAATTTTAGGTTAGATTTAGTAACATATTACATAACAGTGTGAGTTTCGTTTCCTATATTTGGTTCATACTCCTTCATAAGGAATCTTCACGTTTACTCTAGACCAGGCGACTTATTCAGACTTTAAAAAGACTACTCTTTTGAATTATTTAAGTCAAGGTTGCAATCTTGATATAAACACCTGCCTCATTATGAACATATATTTGTCAGTATAAAAACTAAGCAATGTATAATGTAGAAAAGATCATTCATCCATTAGACCGATTTCACTTATATTTTTGGAACGATATCCGTGTATTTCATGAACTGCTTTTTCTACACTATAAAATGCTTAGTTTAATCTGCCAAATGTATGTACATAATGGGATTGGTGTTTATATAGAGCTCGCAACCTAGACTTAATTAGTTGTTATCACCGCCCGCGCAATTAGTGATCGTTTAATAATACTCAAATGGCTTTACGAATCCATAATTTAAAGATCGACAGGCGTACCTGTTTTTTTCTCGTCATCATTTCCTACAAACATTGATTGACAAAGTGCCGTAATGTCTTAGCGAGCATCGAGCATTTATTGAAGGCGACAATGTAAAAACTTTGTAACTGTCACTTGCAACCGGTCTTGATTGGACGAAAGAGATTAAGTGCTGGATATAGGGGGCAAGTTTGGTCTTGATGGCGAAAAATTGAATATAAAGAAACTTTTAAACTGAACCACTTAAACCCAATAACAATTGAGCGTTGTTGTAGTGAAGTAAGCAGTGCAATCAGCACATTAATAGCATTCACGGTTCGCTTTTGTGGGTGGTAGCTTTGCACTATCAGTTTCGCAAAGATACGCTTAATCCCCCATTTCCTAGTACGGCGTAATAAAATCAATTAATGACAGCATTATATTGTGTGCGATTAGAGGGTTGATTAAGGTACTGGAAATGAGGTACCGAAATTTTGCCAATCAACGATAATTTGATCGAACCACATTTCCAGTGGTTAGCATGAACGATGTGGAAGCCTTCGGAGTTAGAGTATGAACCAGCAACGAGCCACCACGAAGACGAACTCAATGCGTACTTAGAAATGGGGATCAATCAGATATTTGTGGAACTGATGGTGAAAATCTACTACCCAATAATAATTGGCAATTACAATCGCCTATACGAACACGTACACCTGCAGTAGTGAAACTAACTTCCGTCCTATTATCCCACATTCCTCATCCAAATATATAGTAAGTAAAGGGCGAAATACCGGCTCCTACTGATGAGTCGCACGTGAGCACGAAATGAATGTGCACGAGATTATATTTTGCGTTCATACTGTCTTTGGTTTAAGCTATTGGTCATGTTTGCACTAATTTGTTACTAAATGCGCAACACCAAATACGCAATAATTATTTATTGTCACTGTCATCATGATCGTTAAAAAAAAGTATCATCATTTTCGTTTGTATTATTTTCATCTGCGTAGTTTGTCAATAATCTGTACATTATGAATAGTCAATCTCCGTATGACTTCCAATTGATCATATTTTAATTGATTTTCCACCTTCAAATACACCATTTCGCGTAAGATAATAATATAACTTTTTGTGTAGCGCGTCGAAAATTGGTAGTGCTTTTGAAGTGGATTACAATTCCGGCTGTAAATAGATTTTTAAGATGACTGGTGGGTGCGCTTATCCAGTTAAATTTGAACTTGAAACGTTATTTCGAATACTTCTAGAATTCTTCGAATTGATATACCTCTGACTTTTAATGCCAGATTCGAATAAAACTGAGTAAACTTGTCAATTTAAACCATATGTTTACGCTGTAGTATTCAATGCTGACTCCTGATTGCCTTTTTTAATCAGAAAAAGCAAAGAATTTTGATAGACATGTAAACGTAAAAAATTCACTTTATCTATGCAATATTATGGTGATAAGTATTGATCGCTTATTTTTTTAACTAGCTCAACTTTCTAGTGAAATACAAAGTCAGTTCAATTTACTGAGGCAAATCTCCCCAGGGAAAGAATTTCAATTTAAACTTTCTTAATCGTTAAGTTAGTGCCAACCAGTATTACGTAAGATATATAATTGTACGGCCACGTTCCAAGCATTGTACTTCATTGAAAATGTTTGCCTAACCTCACCTAGTTCTGTAAAATAAATTTACCTTGGTTTTTTGTTTGTACTCCGTTTGCTATTATCATAATATCGTCTCATTTGAAATAGAGAGTGTGTATGACGATACGGCTTACTAAAATGTATATCAAATTCATATAAATCATTGGATACATTGAGTTTTGTGAACACAAACCCAGTCAGCACTTTCAGTTTACACCAATTAGGTAAAGTTTTTGATCTTGATATAAGCATCAATCGCAGAATTTAATTATATTCTCGTTCAGCATAGCAACAAATATCGTTAATTAAATTTGTTTTGCGCTTTTAATTACATTTGAGAGCATAAAATGGTTAAAAATGGAATTCGATCTGCTAGATATCGAGGAATCGTTACGATTTACAGAGAAGTTCAACTTTATACTGTATATATATATATATATATATATATATATATATATATATATATATATATAGTATACATGTATAATCCAGTATATTATTTTAGAAGGAGAAAATATATTGAATAATCAAGAGTACGTTTTTGTGAGTAATTGCCAGTTTATTTCCGGAATGCTTAACAACACAAACCACAGTTATTTAGTTAGGCCCATTTCCGGGTTGTAATGATCAACGCCAGTTGGATCACGACAAATTTCTCCATCATGCATTAACAAAATTGGACGATACTCTGTCCTCTATTCGACAGGCCCTCTTCCGTCTAACCCGTCCGACTAAAACGACTGACGCAGTCCCAATGATGTGCGCATGACAAGTGAGTAATTTCTTTATAATAGTATTTAGAGACTCAAAATTGCAAAGCAATGTTCGCTCATATAGCCTCACTGTAATGGAATATCACAAATAGTTTCTAGGCCCATTTAGGCGACTTAATAAGAAGAACAATTTAAATAAAGTTTACACACAGTATGCCTATAGTACAAAGTTCAAATACTAAAATATAACTGGGGCGAACAATATAAAGCACACAAGTTGTGTTTTACTCCTGTGCGTATTGTGTCAACCCTGAAGATGAGACTGGAAATGATATCTCGAAATATTTGGAAAAGAACAATGGAAAATCTTGTTCCAACGTCATTTTCAGACAATCAGCTGATGGAAGGCTTAAAAAATGAAGGGACAAGTGAGAACCCATCAATCGAGGCCAATAATCAGAGCACCTGAAAATGATCAAAATTCAAGATTTTACCGACCTAAGAGTGCTATCAATTGTCCCGCACAAGAAAAATGCGGTCAAATCCACAACAAAAAGGACAGCACTGCACAAAGAGATTCATCACTTGAAGCACACATCGCTATTTAATCCGTAGTTCACCGAAAAATGTAACAGAACAGTTTCTATGTGGGTCCAATCCATATGTC
Source organism: Eudiplozoon nipponicum (assembly GCA_029291075.1). Lineage (NCBI taxonomy): Eukaryota > Metazoa > Platyhelminthes > Monogenea > Mazocraeidea > Diplozoidae > Eudiplozoon > Eudiplozoon nipponicum. The sequence continues at coordinate 3,973 of JAQBSW010002751.1, read as the reverse complement.
CACAAAATGTATACATATAGCAAAAGCTAAATAGGCAAACTATTAAACTGTGGCGTTTAGATAAAGCCGATAAAATTTACATGGAATTAATTAACCAGTTTGTCACTCAGTCAGCTAGACATCTGAGCTGCTCTGCACCGATGTAGACAGGTATTAGCACTGGCTAGCTGCACAACAATAACGATTCACCTCCGTCTTTTATCTTGATTATCCAACCTCATCGGTCGTCATTTTAGTAGATTACCATTTACCAGCCGCCGAAAATTTAGCATCAATTATCAATATGCTGCTGGTCTCTACTCAATGAAATTGCATTATATCAACACTTAGTGATCGGATATCAGCTTCTCCAATACCAACCACCACATGAGCACCTCTAGTCTCTTCTCGACTAAAAGCCATCACCTTAATTCTTGGCCGGCAGATTTTTAGCTTCATCTGCTGCCCAAATCAATAATAAACCACCATGTTTGTGTTTCTGTTCTGCATCTGAACGAAGATTAATCTTCTCCATCCGTAACCAAAACAAGGATGGTGCCACATCGTTTCACTACAGTCATCAGTTAATTGCAACGAAGAACGGGTTATTATCTTCCGGTGTAAACAATACAATCAACCAGCTTTATCAATATTTCTTTTCAACTAAGGGTTACCAATTACTGGCGGCGGTTTATTCGATTCCCCGCCGCATTTACAACATAAGTAACAGCTTTCATGTGTGTGTGCTGAATTTATTTTAACAAAACGCCATAACTGATGCGCACCACTGCATGATATCAATACCACCTACTCACAATTACTGTGTTGGCCTTCACTGGTGAAATCTAGGCGTGTCAAAATACACAACAGATTGCTCCATCAAATGTATTAACCGATTTTACCTGATTTCATGTTTAAATGAGAAAGCAGTGAGGATCTGGCGAATTCCATTTGAACTACCACAAGTAGTTAATTCTATTATTTCAATGAGATCTACTTTGATGTTCAGGTTTCCTTACACTTATCTGAAGCCATCATACAATTCTGTAAATCAAGTTTGCGAGCTTGAGACAAACACGAATCCAACAATATCAAGCCAATTCCACAAATTCGCCAAATTACCGGCCGTCAAACATAAGGGTACATTTCGACTTTTTATCAGAGCACGACGACAAACTGAATAACGAGGATCAAGGCGCAGTTCAAATTTGATTAGATATATATATATATATATCTAACTTAAATTTGAACTGCCTTGATCCCTCATTGTCAGTTTATCTCAGCTACCCTTGCTGACGTCGTCGCAAGCTTAGTTGTATGTTCTTCGAATGAAACATCAAGTAGATCTCATTGAAATAATAAATTGCTGCACAATGACCAGTTCAATGGAATTTAAATCTTCACTGCTTTCTCATTTAAACATGTGAAATCGGAAGCAAAAATCAATACATTTACAGTGGAGCAATCTGTGTATGATACGACACGCCTAGGTGGTGAAGATTTTGTAGTATGAGTAAGTTATTTGATGATATCATGCAGTGGTGCATCGAGTTATGGCGATTTTGTTAAAATAAATTCAGCATCACACATGGCTGTTACTTATGTTGTATGCGGCGAGGGAATCAGAATAAACCGCGCCTGGCCCGCGAGTTCAAAAATATTGACAAAAAGCGCAGTTGAAGAATTGTGACCGGAAGGCGAAAAATAACCCGTTCTTCGTTGCAGTGCTGATGACTGTGAATGAACGATAATGGCTTACCATCCTTGTTTTAAATTTACAGATGGAAGATCTTCGATTCAATAACATGATAGTATATTATTTGGAAAAACAGATGAAGCTAAATCTGCCGATAAATTAAGATATACAATTATGAGAAGAAACTAGAAGGTATATGTGGCTGTTACTAAAATGTTGATATAATGCATTTCATTGAGTAAAAATTGGCAACATATTGATGTTATTCGTAAATAATTAAATCTACAAAATGTTTATTATTTCAATTTGATTAATCTAGAAGATATTAAAGAAAAAGTTTTGGAGGGTGATCGTTGACTATTTTGTGCGCTAGCCAGTGCTAGCCACCTGTCTACCGGCATCGGTGCAGGCGACTCCGAATGTCTGTATTTGAAGTATTAAACAGGTTAAATTAATTCATCAGCATTTTTATCAAACTTTGATTTAATAATTTTTTCATTTAGCTTTTTTGTATATGTAGCATTTTGTGGACATGTTTATATAGAAAGCTGTTTAAATTTTCGATTGAGCAAATGGCGATATTTGACAACTTTTTAGTGACGAATCTCTTTCCATTGTCCTTTTTGTTATTAATTTGACCATATTTTTGTGCCGGAACGGTTTAGCACTCTTTAGGTCGGTGAATTTTGATCATTTCGAGTACTGATTATTGTACATTGACAAAAACGTGGATTTACTCATTTGTTTCTTCTTTAAGCCTTTCCTCGAGCTGATTGTCGAAAGAAACGTTGAACAAAGGTGATGCTCCCAATATTTTTCGAGGATATCATTTTTCCGGTCTTTCATCTTCGAAATTGTTTTACAATACGCACAGGAAATTAAAACACAACTGACGATATGCTGCCGGGTTATATTTTAGTATTTGAACTTTTGTACTTATAGGCATACTGTGTGTAGAAAACTTTATTTAAATTGTTCTTCTTATTGGGAGTCGCCTAAGAAAATAAGATTTTAAATATTTGTGATGTTACAGTGTGCTACTAGTATGAAGCGAACGTGCGCAGAATTTACGAGTGGTCTCTCAAATATATTTATATATTTAAAGAGTACTCATATCATACGCGCATCATAGAACTATTTAGTCGAGGGTTTTTATATTAGACAGCCTGTCGAAATAGAGGACGGAATATCGTCCAATTTTGTGTGCATGATGATCCAACGGCGTTGATCATTACAACTAGACTAACTAAACAGTGTTGTTAAACATTCAGTAAACTGACAATTACTCTAAAAAACGTACTCTTGATTATTCAATATTTTCTCCTTCTCGTCATCATACTGGATATATATATATATATATATATATATATATATATATATATATATATATATATAAAGTTGCTATATATAAATGCATGGCAAATTCACTCGATATCTAACGCTTCCATTTTTTAACCATTTTGTAACCAACTCAAATGTGGTAAAAAAGCGCCAAGCAATTTGTCCGACGCGATGTATTTGTGCTATACTGAACAACAGAAATATAGTGAAATTCTTATAGGAGTTGTCACTATATCAGGTCAAAAGAAACTTACTCAATTGGCACTGAAAGTGCTGACTGGAGTTTGTGTTCACAAAACTCAATGTATCCAATGATTTATATGGGAATTTGAAATACATTTAGTAAACTTAAAATAAAGGTCATACACACTTTCTCTATTTCAAATGGAGACGATATTATGATAATAGCAAACGGAGATTTTTAAAACAAAAAAAACCAAGATAAATTTATTTTTACAAAAATTTAGATTATTGAAATAAGCATTCCGATAAATGCAAGCAGCCTTGGAACGTGACGATACAATTATATATCTTACATAATACTGGTTGGCACCAATAACAATTATAGAAAGTTTAAGTCAAATTTACTTTTCTAGGGGAGATTTTCATTAAAATTGAGCGAGCTTTTTTGTATTTCTACTAGAAAGTTGAGGTGAGATGCGATCAATACTATCACCATAATGTATAGTCAAAATTCGAATTTTTTGCGTTTATGTCTATCAAAAAATTCTTTTGCTTTTTTCTGATTAAAAAGGCAATCAGAGAGTCAGCATTGAATACTACAGCGTAAAACGTATGGTTCGATCAATTCAGAAGTTTACTCGGTTTTTATTCGAATCTGGCACGATAAAAAGTCAGAGTATATCAATTCGAAGAATTCTAGAATATTCAATAGCGTTTCGAAATTCAAATTTAACTGGATAAGCACTACCGATTCATGCTATCTATTTGGCCGGA